>VZTO01010343.1:9232-51008 GCA_013400615.1 Syrrhaptes paradoxus | reverse complement strand
GGTGGTGAGGCACTGGAACAGATTGCCCAGGGAAGTTGTGGATGCCCCATCCCTGGAGGTGTTCAAGGCCAGGCTGGATGAGGCTTTGAGCAACCTGGTATAGTGGAGGGTGTCCCTGCCCATGGCAGGGGGTTGGAACTTGATGATCTTTAAGGTCCCTTTCCAACCTAAAACATTCTATGATTCTATGATTCTCTGTTGTGGGATAAAATGATTTTTGGAATCTGCTTAAAAAAAAAAAAATCTTCAGCGCTTAAAGGAAAATTTGTGAAATCCTTATCATTAAGGGCATTGTCAACTTGTTATATTCTTGTCTGTCTTTGCCTATTACTTTTTTCCTTTTAGACATCCTGGATGTTAATACAGGAAGAATGAGAAAAAAGAAAGAGGAGACAAAAGTCTTAATGCACAATTGACATTACAACTTAATTGACGTAACAGACACTTGTGGAATAACTTGTCTGACTGGAATATTACTGTTAAAGGAGGGACAGATAAGAGAGAAGATGTTTGTTGCTCTATAAATCAAAGATGTGTGTGCTTGGTTTTGAGTTCAGAATGCAGAAGGAATGGGATCTGCTGAAAGTCCACAGACAATATTTAAAGGAGAAAAAATCAGAGGCAGTATTGTGTTGCTGCTGGATGGCATGCCACCAAACCTGGAAGGACAGGCAGACAATGCTTTCTGTGAACAACTGCATACTAAATCAAAGCCTTGGATACTGCAATAGGAAGGAGTTCCCAGAAATCTTTTCGGGAATGAATACATCGAGATACTAATAGTCTATCAGATTCCTGATGCTTTTGTTTATGCTTCTTGGTACAGAAAACTTAAAATAAAGCCCAGATGGGGAGTGGGATTTCCATGAGAATGTGAAAATGGAGAGCAACTTCTTGAAACTGATAAAAAGAAAGAAAAGTTGGAGAACAACAAAACCAAATCAATGAACTTCAAGAATCCAGAATCTAGACTTCAGTGCAGTGAGCAAGTTGGTATATTAAATTTCTTGAAAGGCAAGCTTAGGAAAAAATATGCCATAGCAGTTTAACAAACAAATGGGAATAGTGGCAAAGACACAAATGAATAGTAGATTTAGTTAATGGGGACATGAAAATAAATGAAGCTATGTTGTCCCCAAAATGTCAAACATCACATAGGGATATTGCATTTTAACCTGCTGTTGCACATGAAGGGAAGATGGGGCGTTAGTTAGGGATGGACACACAGTATTTACATTTGGGAAAAAATTATCCTCTGTGCTTTAAATATACTTGACAATGTTGAAACCACTTTACTGTAAGCTTTTCTATGTAATTTGGTTGCTTCTGTACCAAAATATACATATTCATATTCTTTAAATTTAAAGGTCAGAAATATTTATAATGTTTTAAGGAATGCTTTTCTTGGATTTAAGTATGCATATAATTTAAAATCTGTCTGTAAATTACAGCAGTTAGAGAACAACTTTTCTTTTGGTTGTAATCTCTCCTTTGTATAACTTTGATTTTTTTCTTTTATTGTAAATAATAGGGTTGAAATAAAGTTTACCACTTAAATCATTTCATGAAATGATGAGGACTTGTGAAGAAAGTGGACAAAAACCCCTAAAGTTTCTAACTTTATTTTAAGTTGTCAAGACAGTGTTAGATTTCTAGTTTCCAGTAATATCTTCCTATAATATAGAATCATAGAATCATTTAGGTTGGAAAAGACCTTTAAGATAGAGTCCAACCATTAACCTAACCCTGCAAGTTCACCACTAAACTGTGTCACTAAGTGCCACATCTACATGTCTTTGACTCCACCAAAAAGTGATGGAGTCACCAGGGATGGTAACTCCACCACTTCCTTGGGCAGCCTGTTCCAGTGCTGGAAAACCCTTCCAGTGAAGAAATTTTTCCTAATATCAAATAAAACCTCCCCTGGCACAACTTGAGGCCATTTCCTCTTGTTCTGTCACTTCTTAGTTGGGAGAAGAGGCTGACACCCACCTCGCTACAACATACTTTCAAGTAGTTTTAGAGAGCAATAAGGTATACCTTGTTTATAATATCTGTTT
Source organism: Syrrhaptes paradoxus (assembly GCA_013400615.1). Classification (NCBI taxonomy): domain Eukaryota; kingdom Metazoa; phylum Chordata; class Aves; order Pterocliformes; family Pteroclidae; genus Syrrhaptes; species Syrrhaptes paradoxus. The sequence goes on along the minus strand of VZTO01010343.1, from coordinate 48,948 downwards.
GGAGCATGGCTATGTGTATTTTAAGGAAAAGGAGAGAAAGAAACAAACAAAAGCCTTTTCCTAGCCAGTTTGTAGGAGTTCATGTTCAACATTTCTTATACTGCAGAAGTGCCACTTTCATAATTTTTATTTCTTTTCCTTTGAACTTATTAACTTGGTGACTCTATGGCCTAGGAAGAAATAAACATATTATGAATATTTTTGTCTGGATTTTTAGAATGAATATGCCACATAAACTGTGTGTTTTGTGACAGAAGTATCATGCTGAAAGGATTTTAAGCAATCCTTGGTTCCCAGGCTTTTAAATCTAAATATACATAATTATCCATTCAGAAGTTCTCATCAATGCGGATTCTCTTATTTAGCTGGGCAAAGATTTTCTTCTGGATTACTTTCTCACCTTCATGTGTTTTGCTTGAGCTGTGAATTAAATCCCTTCTGGATATAAGTACTGCTGATTTTTATGGCCTCTTTTTAAGTGCTTCATGAAGTCATAGTCACACAAATGATCTTAGTCACATTCTAATTAAATAACATGAGATCTGTGCTTGCATTTCAGAATTCTGTCTCTTACTCATCATAAATATAGCAAAATGTGTGTATTTTTGCACAGGCAAATGTATGTGTGTATGTCTATATATGAAAATATGTAAAAATATAACATGCCTCACACATCTGTTTCCAGACTGTTTCTCTTGCAAGAGAAAGCAGTAGGATTCAAAACTAGTTTTTGGTTAAAATTGTGGATTCTAGTGGCTAACAGGAATACAATTTTTTTTTTTTTTTTTTTAATGTAAACCTTTGTTACACTGCCTGAACTAACAACTTAATGTTAGATAGTGGAAAAAATAGGCAGGCAGAACTGGTTTTGTAAGATGATGATGTTTCATTGCCTGACATGAAGACTATTCAGAAAAGCAGAATTTTTAGTGCACTGCTCATGCAGTGATTACCATAACAGTGGTTTGTAATGCAGTCTTGAGATAGAGCTTGATGTTTAAGGAGAAATTTAAAGAAGAAAAAAATCTTATTATTGTGAACTATTGAAGAACTCCCCAAAATAAGATTATTCCTTGAATATAAAAGAGTAGTCTAGAAATTGATCTGAAAATCTGGACTTACTGATTTAAAGTTCAGCCTTCTAATTGTAAGAGGATTATTTCATCCAGTACTGAGCAACAAATATCTAATGAATAACATTAAAGATGTACAGTTAAGCTTGTTTACTTTCTAAAGATCCAGTTATCGGCACTGTGTTCTTAGGTTACTGCAACTAGAAAACGAATATAGGTCTCTCTACCCAATGCAGATTTTCTGTCATAATTTTATGTTATTTCATTATCCAGACATCAAATGACATAGTTTGGGAAACTTTATGCACAAATATGCTTGCATTTCTTGTATACAGTTCTGCAGTATTTCAGATCCATCATAATACTAAAGAACCTACTAAGAAAAACTCATACCATTTCTCTGAGCTAGGAAAAATGCACACTTCTGAAATTTCAAGGACACACTGAATGGCAAATTCTTCATTTGCCAGCTGCACAGTGCAGCTGGTTTTACCAGTCTTATTGGGCCAGGCCATGCAACCTGTGTGTGATCATCCTGGCTATTGCTGTAGCCACAGCTCAGATGGGAATATAATCAGTTCAAAAGCAGAAACTTACAGAATATCAGCACCATCATACATATACACCTAATAGCAGTATTACAAACACAGTGAGTTTGTTGTGACTGCATTCTGCTATTTACATTTATCTCATGTTCCCTGCCTTGTTTCATTTTTCCTAAGAAGTTTTTGAACTTTGCAGAGACACAATTCAGCAGGATCTCTACTGTCAAATCTGGGGAAGAAATTTAAGCCCTCAATATGCAAATACCAGGTCTCATTACTTTTGAAACAGGGTCTGCATATAAATACCTATGCCTAAAATGCAGACCTCAAATCCATTCTCCGCTGGTATCTATGGAGATATCTAAATTTCACAAGTGTCATTGTCTGTAAAACTGCTACTGGTGCATAAGCAGGCATCACTGAAGAATTTGGCAGTTAATGCTCTTCATGTCTAGATTTTCATGTGTAACATTTCTTTGGTATCTAGTCTGTGGACGTTAATCTAATAATCATTCTGTGATTATAGGCTGGTGAACAAGTTCTTTTGCAGTAATACACTGCATGCACACATGCTCAATGTCAGTTTCTTTCTAAAAACTGCAATGTATATTCTTAACTTGCAAAATAATTAAGGGAATTTCCTTTTCTCACTGAAGGTTCAACAGAGTAAAGCTAACTTACTCCAGACTCAGAATTTATCTAGAGTGCATTGTATCCTGTTATTTGAAACATTAGCTTAACTAACTGCTATTCTTTTGTGTCCCCTGATGTAATTGTTATTGAATTTGTCTAACCTAAAACATAAGTAGAAAGTAAGGGTGGAATTTAACAACACAGAACCAATTATCTTCTCCTTTATACGTTTGATCATGGTAATTTGCGCAGAGCCAGAAGAGAGGTCCACCTCGTAATCCATGAAACATGCATCACACGTTACACAGAGCACTCTCTTGTGGACTTGAAGATGCATATTCAAGGCCCTCTTAAAAATGTGGGGGTAAAGCTCAGCCCAGAGCATCTCCCAGAGCTCTGGAAGCACTTAGACTTTCTAAATAATGAATATAACCAGAAAAGACCATGGGTGCTTCCATTTGAGAGGAAGTATCCCCATCCACATTAATCCAAAGTTCAGGAAACAGGTTTTCCTGGCTTGGAGATGTATTGTCTTTCAAATTAACTCTAGCTTTTTTTTTTTTCTTCGTTAACTTAATTGGCTACTTAGTGGCAGATCATATTTTTAATTTTCTTAAAATGTACTGTATAGGAAGTCTGGGCATGTAACTTGTAGTTAAGAAGGATTTTTCTATGCTGAAATTAAGGACCTTGAAGTCCTCTTGCAAATTAACCTAGCATACATTTTCTTGATACTCCTTCCTTTTTTGATAGCAAGTAGATAACTCATGGCCTCTTTTTGCTTTAATTTCTGTGATGGCTTTGATTTCTCATAGCTTCTGTGATTATTTTGGTATATCTTATACATGGAATTGGTTTCATTTTCATCCCAGAACCAAAACTCCATAACAATCAAGCAAGATTTTTAACTAAGAAACAGCAAACCTGAGTCTTCTTCATGTTTCTCAATTGCTCTCTTTCTTCTGCCAGAAAAGAAGAGGGAGGAAAATACAATCAAATAAAAGGTGTTTCTGCCTTGCCTGGGACTGCAGTGATAAAGCTTTAGATGTACCTGTCTGTATCCAAAATCAAATGGTTGTCCTGGAGTTTGTCTTGAGCTAAGAGAAATCTTATCTGCAGCACTGGAGTTGATAAAAATTAAGATATCACGAAGCCAGTGCTAGCTGTATCTGTGAAAGCTGCTGTCTAGATATAAAAAGGTAGGAAAATCCAAATACTAGAGTAGGCTTTGGACATAGAGACAATTTTCCTCTTGGGCTCTTATTTGTGGGTTTTTTGGGGGGGGGCTTTGGGGAGTTTTCTGGGGTTTTTTTGAGGTGTTTTTTTTTACCTTATTCTTTTGCACTTCCTCCAAATGCCTTTAATTCACATACTTTTTTTTTTCTGCAGCAAATGGATTACGTGTGTAGTCAGAAAACTGTATTTTAGCTACACTGTGAAGATTCTTCTGATTCTCCTTTAGATCATACTAACTCCTCTTCCATAAGGAAGTTCTCTTCCATTAACAGACTGTAAACACAATAAAAAGTAAATTAAATTTGACATGTAATAAAAATTTAGTATTTCTATTAAGAATGATGTATGTTCTTGAAATATTGAACAGCAGTTTAAACAAATTGATTTTTAGCTCCAATCTCCTTCAATTAAATTCAGCCAAAGGAAGAATGACATAAGCTTGTATTTTGTGCATCTTCTCAGTCTAATCTTATAGAATAATAACTTTTCAAATTCAGGTTTGTGAAGCCTAGGACAGCTCATTTTCAGTCACCTCAAGTAATTTCAGAGTAATGTGCTTCTCATTTTTGCTATAACTTAAATAAATTATGTAAGAGCATCAAAAGATACACATGTATCTTGTTTTATGAAAACCAAGATCCTTGTCACTAATATTTTTATGTTTAGAGTTCACACACTAGAGATTAGCAATTTGACCTTGACAGTCATTGGCATATGACAGGAATATAAAGCAGGAGATTTCTGTGGAACAAACATGTTCAAGAGTCTGTCTAGTGTACAAGGTCTTCTAACTATGTATTTCACTATTAGGCAAAATAGTATTAAAATCATAGCCAACAAGGTTGTTCTCTTGATTTACTTTTGGATTTGCCAGCTTTGATTTTAGTCCATCACTTCTGTGGCAAAATTCTATCCAAATATGAAATAGAAAATTATAATACTTAAATGTTTTATTTCTAGCTTTTTACAAACCTCTTAATCTGTCCTCAAATCTCACCTGTGTGAAGAATTCATACTTGCAAATATCTGCCTTAAATAATAAAACTGTTAGCAGTTAATAGCAAGTTTCAAGGGTTTGTCAATTGAATTACACAGCTCTCTCTAAACAGTCATTTGTATGTCGGGAAGAGAAGGGGAAGGGGGAAAAGGATGGTGGCTGTATTATTCTGAAAGGGTGTTATTGCTATGCTTTATTCAAACGAATATATGATGAGATGGAGAAAGCGTGAACACTTCCAGAAAAAAAGATTTCAAAAGTTGATATGTAATACTTCATCTCTGTTGTGCTATTCTCTCAAATGCTTCCCATATTGCATGCAGAATTGCAAGAAGCAGAGGGTCAAACTTTCACCATGTGGATGAAAAAGTAGTACAAGAATGTGAGGGATTTATGCTTCTAGAACAGAAGAATTCTTTTCAGAGGGATAGACTTTATTTGAACCTCAAAGGAAGCAGGTAACCTGTCAAATCAAGTCATTGTACTAAGGTTTTAAACCCTTTGAGGTTGAGTTATACCTGAGGTTTTAAATTCAAGAGTGAGTGCTGAAGGAGCAGCTTTCAAACTGATGCATTCCCCTAGGTAATTTCTGTATCTCTGAATAAAAATAATTTTTTTTTTGTACAACTAGTAGAAGCCCAAGAAAAACAATTGGGAGAATATGGATATATAGTTTGTGCTTTTTTAGAAAGTGAAAGAAAGCTGACATGGTGAAACAGTGGGATGAAGAGAGTCCTTGAAAAGACTTCAAGGACATCCTTCAAAAAATTGAAATTTTGCCCATATGAGGAAGATAGAAAACTTCATAAAATCTGAGAAGTTACATATCAAAATGCAATGAGGAAGACCTAAAAAGGTCAATAGAAACAAAGATAAAAAGATATAGAAATCTGCTAAGAAACCTCTTCCAGGTCATGAAGTCAGTTAGAGAGATTTGAGGGACAGAACTAGGATTAAAGGAATATTTGGCAAAGGCTTAGTATAGGAGATCTTGTGAAGCTTCTTATGACAGACTTTTTTCTTATAAGAGACATCAAATGATCTGTCCCAAACCTAGGTAAATAAACAGGTAAAGTGGAAAGCACAACTGGCGTAACTGTTCTAAAGGAGCCCAGGAATTACATAGATTAATTACTAGCTCTGAAATGTGAGCTTGACAGGAAGTGGAGTTTTTGTGCTGTTCTACATACTAAAAATTATTTGAAAAAAAAAGGTTTGGTGATACTATGCTATTCGTGACATTAAAGACAAATATGTAAAATTGCAAAACTGCAGAATGGGATAAAATAGCAGATGAAATCTAAAATGAAATGTGAAGTGATGCACATGGTGGGAGGGGGGCAAGCTTAAACTTGCATGATGGGCTCTGACTGAATATTGTTGTATAGAAATGAGGTCTTCGGGCAAAAGTAAACAGTTGTATGAATACGTTAGCTTGATACTCAGTGGTCAAGGAGGAAGCTGTAGTGCTAGGAAGTGTGTGGAAAACAGCAGAAAATGAAGCAGAGACTGTCATCATGCTGGTGTGTACGTGCCAGGACCACCTGCAGGTTGAGCAGTGTGGGAGGTTCTTGTCAGGCATCTTGAAGTGTACCCATTTTTGCTAAATAAGTGTAGTATCCATTCAGTGCTAGGAGGATATACACATGTTTGAGAACTTGCAGTGCATTGCAGCTATTTTGAGTCAGTTCCTCCATTAAAAAGAAAGAATCCTTAGAATAGTCTTTATCCAACAAGCAGAAGCCTGAGGCCAGCAGTGCCTGGCCTCGGTGCTATTCGCTGTGTTGTGTGTCAGGACATGCACAGTATTCTCTTGCACGTGTAATATTCAGAGTTTGTGAAAGAAGAAAGCCTCTCCAGGTACAGTGGGACGGAGCAGGTTCAGAACAGTGACAGGGATGGTTCAGGATGAAGAATTATCAGACCGACCAGGACAGTTCAGGTTATGAAAGACATCTGGGGAAGAATGATGGCTGGCCCTCAGGGGTGTTCCCAGTTTGTCACCGGTGCACTCCCCTCAAGAAGGTACCCCTGCTCCAGTGCAGGTTGCTTATGGGCCACAGTCGCCCCAGAGGGGCACTTTTTGGGGCAAAATGCCTCTTTTCTCCAGCCACACCTCCGCTGCACCTCCAGCCACCCTCAGAGCAGGTGCTGCAGCCTCCTCTGACCAGCTGAGCCCTGGGGCCTGTGGGGCGCTGGCTACAGTTACCAACTGGTTGGAACTGGCTGCCATAGCCTCAGGGAAGTGCATGGCCAGCCGCCTCCCACACAAGGCAACACTGGCTCCTTAAACCTGCTGCTTACACCCAATGGCCTACATCAAAAAAGGTAGGTGAGTGGTGACAGGGAACTCCTGTTGCCCTCTGCTGTCCTGTTCACAGGGTGGCTCCCAGGCTGGTTCTGCTCCAGCCCGCTGGTGTGCTCCCAGGCAGCTGTGGCAGTCTGGGAGCCAGGGCAGGGAAGCTATTCTCTTCCCAGTACATGGTACACGTGCTGTCATACTGTTTTTGAGGATAAATTAAACGTTTTGGATGCAGGCTGGCAGGTCTTGGTGCCAGAAAATACTCCCAGGTATGTCTAATTTGTCAGGCCAGATGTAGATGCAACCAAGTATCAAACACGTATTTCACTTCAGTGAAAGATTATGTTCTTTTAGTTAAAGCTCTATTTAAGTAGAAGTTAGCATTACATTGTAAAAAGCATTGATATAACAAAATCATGGAATGGTTACAGTTGGAAAGGACATTAAAGATCATCAAATTCCAAGCCCCCTGCCATGGGCAGGGACACCCTCCACTAGCCCAGGTTGCTCAAAGCCTCATCCAGCCTGACCTTGGACACCTCCAGGGATGGGGCATCCACAGCTTCCCTGGGCAACCTGTGCCAGTCTCTCACCACCCTCACAGTAAGAAATTTCTTCCTAATGTCTAGTCTAAATCTGCCCTCTTTCAGCTTATACCCATTACCCCTTGTCCTATCACTACACTCCCTGATAAAGAGTGCCTCCCCATCTCTCCTGTAGGCGCCCTTCAGGTACTGGAAGACTGCTATTAAGTCCTGCCAGAGCCACTCTTCTCCAGGCTGAACAACCCCAACTCTTTCAGCCTGTCCTCATATGGGAGGTACTGCAGCCCTCTGACCATCTTTGTGGACTCACTCCAAAAGGTCTATGTCTTTCCTGTGCTGAGGACTCCAGAGTTGGATGCAGTACTCCAGGTGGGGTCTGACGAGAGCAGAGTAGAGGGGGAGAATCATCTCCCTTGACCTTGCTTCTTGTGATACAGCCCAGGCTTTATGGGATGCATATGCACATTGCCAGCTCGTGTTGAGCTTTTCATCACCCAGCACTCCCAAGTCCTTCTCTTCAGAGCTGCTCTCAATCCATTCTCTGCCCAGCCTGTATTTGTGCTTGGAATTGCGTCGACCCATGTGCTGGACCATGCACTTGGCCTTGCTGAACTTCATTAAGTTTGCACACACCCACCACTGAAGCATGTTCATGTCTCTCTGGATGTCATCCCTTCCCTCCAGCGTGTTGACTGCACCACACAGCTTGATGTTGTCAGCAGAACTGCTGAGGGTGCACTCAATCCCACTGGCCATGTTGCTGACAAAGTCGTTAAATAGCATCAGTCCCAGTACCGATCCCTGAGGAATGCCACTTGTCACTGGTCTCTATACTGAGAGACATTGACTACAACACTCTCGGTGTGATCATACAGCCAGTTCCTTATCCAGAGAGTGGTCCATCCATCAAACCTGTATTTTTCCAATTTGGCCACCATGATGTCATGTGGGACAGTGTCAAATGCTTTCCAGAAGTCCAAGTAGATGACATCAGTTGCTCTTCCCTTATTCACCAACCCTGTGGCCCTGTTGTACAAGGCCAAGTTTTTCAGGCACAATTTGCACTTAGTGAAGTCATGATGTCTGTCACCAATCACCTCCTTTTTTTCCCATGTACCTTAGCACGGTTTCCAGGAGGATATGCTCCATGATCTTGCCAGGCACAGAGGTGAGACTGACCAGCCTGTAGTTCCCGGGGTCTTCCTTATTTCCCTTTTTAAAAGTGGGCATTGTCTTTCCTCTTTTCCAGTCAGTAGGAACTTCACCAGATTATCATGACTTCTAGAATATGATGGATATGTGGTTTAGTAACTTCACTGGCCAGTTCCCTGGGGATCCGTGGATGCATCTCATCAGGTCCCATGAACTTGTGCATCTTCAGGTTCCTTCTATGGTCTCTCCATTCTCCCAGTCACTGCCTTTGCCTACTGTGACTTGGGCAGTGCGGCTTGAGCACCTGCCAGTGAAGACTGAGGCAAAAAAGTCACTGAGTACCTCAGCCTTCTCCATATCCTAGGTAACAAGGTCTCCCATTTCCTTACAGAGAGGGCCCACGTTTTTCCTAGTCTTCCTTTCATCACTGTTGTACCTATAGAAGCTTTTCTTGTTACCCTTGATGTCCCTGGCCAGATTTAATTCTGTCAGGCCTTTAGCTTTCCTAACCTGATCGCTGGCCGCTTGGACAATTTCTCCTTATTCCTCACAGGCTATGTGTGCTGTATATCTAATGCTACTCTTCTATCCTCTCTGCCAGAAGAGGCAGAGGACCACAGAAAAAATAATTTGTGATTTAATCTCTCCAATATTTTCTGTCTTTCTTTAGTCTGCTTTCAGGATGAGAAAAAGATTGTTGAAAAAAAATGTTTCTGCTGTTTAAAAAAAAAGGAAAAATGTTACTTGTTTGTAAAATAACATGCAATTTTTCTGTGTTAAAGGTGAACATGCACTTCTTTTCTTGTGGTCACACTTGGTAGTTAGCCTTATACATACAATAGTGCTGCACATACTTTGAGGAAGGTCTATCTTGTTTTGTTCAGCCTTGGTACAATCCCTAGGACTGATTCAGCCTAAATCCCTGGCTGTGAGTCCTCAGTACTGACACATAAAATTCATGAATAAAATACTAACAATTGTTCTGTACGTCTATAAATGCAGTTATCAAATATACAGTCATAAGGAAAATACATTTAGTGGAAAAATTGCCTCTTCATGCCCTCTCCCCAGCCTCAGTGCCTCACTGCATTCCCCAGATTTCACATCTCTGTCTTTCTGTTCTAAACCATTTTTCTCAGGTAAGGAAGTGCTGGGCACTTACTTCTGGACAGATGGAAGTTACTAAAAAAAAAAAAAATAAAGAAAAGAAGAAAAAAGGCACTAAATGGACTTTAGTGTCCCCCTAGAGGTCATGCTGTATTCTGTTAAAATCACATACCCTGTCTCTAGAAAACCAGGCTTTATAACTTTATCCAAAGAACGAAACAGATAATCTAGCAATAGGAATGTCTTTTCATTCTTCTGTGCTTTACAGCTTGCCCCAGTAACTTTATTCCTTTTTTTTTTTTGTTAAAAACCCAGCATTCCACTGGCTAATTTTCATTAGCCAATACACAGGTGTGATTAACGACATTCTAGAAGTGAGTCCTCAGAATTGTCTGACATCAATACTTGCATTGTATCAACAGAGTAGCATGCCTTCTCAAAGAACTTCTGAAAACAGAAGGCTTCTCCTTCTTGCATAGGCTGCAAAATCTCCTGAAAAGTTGTTCTCATAACCTGCATTTCAATTGCTGAAGAAAGTATATAGGAAAGTAATTATCCAGTATTGCTTAATTTTGTTTGGTAACATGTTGGGAATTTTCATCTTCAGAAAAAAAAGGTACAGTACTTAATAGTCAAGGTCAGACAGTAAAAATATTAATGTTAGCTGATTGCTCGATTCATGATTAAAATGTGCAGAGGCATTATTGTGAAAGTGTATAGTGGTAAATACTATTTGCCTGTGAAAAATTAAAGAAAAACATTTGAAAATACAGTTTTCTGCAAGTGTGACAAGAATTCATGTCTGTTCTATTTAAATTAAATTTTGACGTTACCTGATCAATGTCCACTTTTTCTCCACTTGAGAGATTGTTTACATGTCACTCAGGCTCACAGAAGAGGTTATGGTAGGGACAGGAAATTCCCAAGAAGCACTAAAATACAAAACATTTCTGAATTAATTGGGTCTCTTTGCCATGTTTAAATGTTATTTTTATGCACTCTTCAGGGATGATAATATACAATACATTATACATAAAATACATACCATATACATTGATGAGATATACAATACATTTCTCCAGGGAACTCTGTTGTAATTCTGAAACACTGGATTTTATTGTAGTGTTTTTAAAGATTGGAGAACATAAGGAGAGTAGAAATTATTAGCTTTTCAGTTTAGTAATACAAGTAAGGTTTTTCTCTTTTTTTTTTTTTTGAGTGATGTAGCATTGAAACATTCATGTTGTTGCTTGCTCTGCATTTAGCCAATTGTAAAGAATGTGGAATGTTCACACTCAAGCTAATGATGATCTTTTAAAAGCAATGTAATGTATATAAACAGAGATGTTATATACATTCTGTTTGATATTATGACATTTAGTACAAGTTCCACTGTTCTAAAAGAAAATAAAATAACTGAGATTTTGACAGGGTCATTCAGTTTCCAGCATCCGTTTCTGGACACTTGTTTTCTGTAGAACAACAAAACTACTTTGCTTTAAACTTTACCTACACTTTATTATTTAAATTGCTTTCTCTCTGTTCTGGATAAATCCATGGTTCTGAAAAATACCTACAATAGGAAGCAGACTATATAGAGGACAAGTCCCATTGAATGAAAGGAGGTAAAAGCTAGTCTAGCTAGGCAAGTTTGACTGATTTCTGAGTTATGCTTTACCAGACGGTTAAGGAAATAATTGCCCAGTAGCATAATAGGAATACTGTTGGCCTTGAATATTCCAGTATTTATTTGCACAAGTTTCTCTTAATTATAGATTTCTCCTATTTCAGTAATAGCCTGTCTGTACATGTTGTTTTTCCCTACTCAATCATAATAACTATAGAAATACAGTGTCTTCCTTAGCATAACAGTGGTGAATAAAAATTAATCATGTACTATGGAAGATGGATCTAAAATGAGTCTTGTTTTGGGAATTCTTTCTTCCTCATGCTTTTGCCTTTCTTTTATGTCTGTTCCAGTTGTCTAGGTCTTTCACAGCCTGTTGCTTTTGAAAATTTCATCAGTGTGGTTTAACAGATTAATTTAGTATCTTTGCTCTTTTGTTTTGGTTTTTTCTTTTGCATGCTCTTGTGCTATGGCTCCAACAGAAATTAAACAAGCCAACATTAAAATAGTTCCTGAATTCGTCCTGGCCACTGAATGAGTCATCCACTGCAGAGAGCAGCTCAGGCCTTTTGGATTTTTATCCTCAGTTGTTGTAAAGAGACTGTGCTTTGTTTGTCTCTGAGATTAAAATCTGTAAACAACATACTTTTCCAGAACAGTGCCAGGTCTCTTACATCAGACCAGAGAGACAAACAGATCATTCAAGAGATCTCTAATCCTGTATGATGATGTGCTTTTTTCCCCATCTTTTTAATTGAAAAAATGTTGGCTACCTTGTCAGCCCAGAATTGCTCAGAAATAGAAACATGTCAGAGACAAACAGTATGAGTACTTCATCTCACTCATGCATATGGATGCTGGGTGGCAACAGAGAGTAAGTCATACCTTAAGCCCATGTCACACCTTTTATAGAAAGATTTTAGGCAGTGATTGGCAGCCTATGTTACTGTTTGAAATCTTTCTAGATCATGAGTGTTTCCAAATGATAACATTTGTACTGCTGTCAGTCAGAAAGGAGTAAAACTTAAATGTAGAGCTATACTTTATTAAACACAGCTCTGAGGCAAACACAGGTGCTTTTAAAGTCAGATTTAGTAAAATAATAAGTAGTACTATAGTCTTGATAGCTGCCAGAGGTCTGCTCCCCAAAATCACTTCATTCTGAATTCATATATTGAAATCCCTTTGCTCAGGTTTTAGATAAGTATCTAAGGTAAACAAACTTAAACCAAGTCTGTAAGTGTGAGTAAGCACAATATATAGGCATGCAGAGTGTTAACTCCTCATGGAAAACCATCCCTTCTCCTTAGCTTCTGTTCATTAAATCCCTGGTAGAAGGTGTATGGGCAGCTGTTGTACACAAGCATTTAACAGTCCAGGTTGTTCATGGTTAATTCATAAATAATAAAACAATGTAAGAGCTTCCTGACTAGTTAAATATATGCCTGTTCAAATTTTAGTGAATATTTTTTTAAAGAAATAAAATTAAAGGAATGTAAAGCTGTTTAGCAAGCAGAAAGAGGGCAAGTCTATCAAATTGTGCAGCAAGGATTATTTTGCAGTGTTCTATATCTCTTTTTAAAGAAAATATGCTTCTTCTGTGAAGAGACGTACATACATACATACAAACAAACAAACAACAATGTCTTAGATGTTACAAGAACTTCTCTTACTTTTAAAATCTTCTGAGTCACCCTGGAACCAGTTCGAGTAGTCTGACCAAATTTTTTGTTGTTTTTCCATTTCTCCTCTTTGAATATTTTTCTGTTTTGTTTTTTTTTTTTTTTCTAAACTTCTTAGAATTTCTGAAGTGAATGATCGTGTTTGGCTTTGTGTGAATATGTTGTTTTACTCAAAGGACGTCTGCTCCACGCAAATATCTTTAAAGAACAGTGAAAACATACAACTAGAAACAAAACACAAATAGGAACTTGTTTTTATTTATTTTGTCATATCTTAATCTCCTCTTCAGAAAAACAAAATTGTTTTGTATTTGAGCTACTAACTGAGTAGATGCATTTGCATTTTAATCATCCTCTATTGCTTAAGCATTAAGCAATATCAGAAAAACCTTCAATTTGAAGTCACTACCTTTTTTGTCCATCTTTTTTTTGTTTCACAGTTTCTGTACATAATTATTAAGTCTTAATGGCCGAAGGTGATGAAATAAAAGTGTGTGTATATATTGTTCTCCTTGAAGTCCACTATGAATACCTTTTGATTGCACTGTCTGGCTAAATTTTGGTCATATCTGTCACATTCAACAGGAGTAAGGTTCATAGAGCTTTGAATGGAAACTTGGAAAGCTTTAAAGACCTGAAAGTAGGGCATCTGTCTGTATGACTCATGTCCTTGTTATAACAAACAGCACCAGCTTGCCTGCTGGAAGCACCTCTGGACTAGTTCAGTGAGGTGTCTTGTGGTGTCATGTGATGATTCTAGGTACTGCATCCACAGAAAAAATTATGAGCAGGGAATGTTCTTCAGTTTCTTTGACTAAATATACACTGGGCAAGAAGTAATCTCTTCAAACTTAACCCTAGCGATGAATAGCCTTTGTTTTTCTCTTGTGTTCTGTAAGAGCTCTGCTAGACTGCTTTCTGACTGTGGTATGGATTTGTACATTACAGATGTTTATACAAACATAACTGAAAGTGTTTAAGACAGAAGGTCTCTTAATATGTGAAAGAAATAATTGACCTCTGTTTAATATGCTACTACATCTTTCCTGAGTTAAAGCCATAAACATGTACCTTAGTTTCATACGTAGTCCTGGATATTTTATGTGACTTCTGTTAATTTTTCTAAATGAATTAACTAGTTTAATTAGAATCATATCATAGAATCATAGAATAGTGTGGGTTGAAAAGGATCACAGTGATCATCTAGTTTCAACCCCCCCCGCCATATGCAGGGCCTCCAGATGCAGGCCCTCCATATGCAGGCTGCTCAGAGCCACATCCAGCCTGGCCTTGAATGCCTCCAGGGATGGGGCATCCATGACCTCCCTGGGCAGCCTGTTCCAGTGTGTCACCACCCTTTGGGTGAAAAACTTTCTCCTAATCTCTAACCTAAACCTCCCCTGTTTTAGTTTAAAGCCATCCCCCCTTGTCCTATCACTATCCACCCTCGTAAAGAGTCGCTCCCCTTCCTGTTTATAGGCTCCCTTCAAGTACTGGAAGGCTGCAATGAGGTCTCCCCGGAGCCTTCTCTTCTCCAAGCTAAACAAGCCCAGTTCCCTCAACCTTTCCTCATAGGAGAGGTGCTCCAGCCCTCTGATCATCTTAGTGGCCCTCCTCTGCACCCGCTCCAAGAGCTCCACGTCCTTCCTGTGCTGGGGGCCCCAGGCCTGGACACAGTACTCCAGATGGGGCCTCACAAGAGCCGAGTAGAGGGGCACAATCACCTCCCTCTCCCTGCTGGCCACCCCTTTTTTAATGCAGCCCAAAACACAGTTGGCTTTGCGGGCTGCAAGCACGCACTGCCGGCTCATATCCAGCTTCTCGTCCACCAGGACCCCCAAGTCCTTCTCCGCAGGGCTGCTCTCAAGGAGATCTTCCCCCAGTTTGTATAAATACCTGGGGTTGCCCCGACCCAAGTGCAGCACCCTGCACTTGGCCTTATTAAACCTCATTAGGTTTACACGGGCCCACTTCTCCAGCCTGTCCAGGTCCCTCTGGATGGCTTTCCTTCCTTCCAATGTGTCGACAGCACCACTCAGCTTAGTATCATCTGCAAACTTGCTGAGGGTGCACTCAATGCCATCGTCTATGTCATTGATGAAGATGTTAAAGAGCACCGGTCCCAAGACGGACCCCTGAGGGACACCGCTCGTGACCGGCCTCCACCCTGACACAGAACCATTAATCATAACCCTTTGGCTGCGTCCAGCCAGCCAATTCCTAATCCATCGTACAGTCCATCCTTCAAATCCACACCTCTCCAATTTAGAGAGAAGGATGTGGTGAGGGACCATGTCAAAGGCTTTGCAGAAGTCCAGGTAGATGACATCCATTGCCCTTCCCCCGTCCACTGAAGCTGTCACTCCATCATAGAAAGCCACCAGATTGGTCAGGCAAGTTCTGCCCTTGGTGAAGCCATGCTGGCTGTCTCAAATCACATCTTTGTCTCGTATGTGCCTTAGCATAGCTTCTAGGAGGATCTGTTCCATGATCTTCCCAGGCACAGAGGTGAGGCTCACCGGCCTGTAGTTAAGTATCTTTTTCTCTTGTGTGTATTTTGAGTATTGCTGGAATAGATTAAACAATTATTTATTTACTTTTGTGTCATTTCATCCTGTAGCTATTTTAAAAAGAAAAAATAATGTGAAGATACTGATGTGGATGCTGATTTCTATGTAGAGATGACAAGTAAAAGATTTGTCACTAAAAATTCTGTTTTCTTTTGACGAAACCTAGATAGTTATGGCTTTTATGAATACCTATATATATTCATATGTTAGATATAGTATAGGAGTAGTATATGAATAATTTATAATGAGATTGTCTTCTGGGAATGCAAATTCTCTCAAGGAAAGCGTATAACAATATCGCACAAATTGAAAAAGATCTTGTGGAGGTTTTCCAATGCAGTCTCCACTGACCACCTCCTATGTGCTCCCAGATCTACTGGTGTGATTCTAAGGTTTCTCACATAAAGACTCTACCACCTGTGTGCAAAAACAGTGCACATACTGCTTTTGCTTCCTTCAGTGGCTTCCAGGAAGTGCTGGAATAAGATCTTTATCTTCCCATACACTCTCTTCAGATGTTTGATAAGTCCTGACATTTTTCCTCTCCAGTTCCCACAGCATGGACGTGACAGATTTCTATCCAGGACCCTCACAAATGGTGTACCCTTGGTTGGCGAATCTCCACCAGTAACCAGGATAGGTGTTGATGACAATGGCTCCTTGGGGCAAGGTTTCCTCCCCCTCCTTGCTCTGTGCCTCCATTGAAAGTGGGCTCAATGATGGTAATGTCCTTGAGACTTGGAGAGGTAGGCACCTCATACACCTCTGGCAGCCTGCCCAGACTGTCATTCTGAGTGTAAGGATGACACTATTCTAAACCATCACTCTGAGTTAGTAGACTCCAGTCCACTCAAATCAATTTCTCCTTCCAGCAGTCTCTTGGGGTGTCATGTTTCTGACAACCACTTCGTCTTACAAGTCCAATGGACTTGCTTCTGGACCGATAGGAATGTAATCTGTAACAGCTGACCCATATTGTCAATTGCAGTGTGAAGGTATCCATAAGCTAGACAGCATTACCCTCAAGAACTGCTAGACAGGGCCCAACTATGTATTCATGGGCACAGGCTCTGGTAAATGATACAAAATCTATGCCGGAATTTGTCTCACCTTTGTAAATAAACATGAAGTCAGTGAAGCCAATCAAAAGGGAGGAAGCAACTATAACTCCATCATACTGCAGCAGAGGCTAACTCGGTTACCCTAAACGCCATCCAGCAGGACCATGAGGAGGTGCAGCATCTGCAGCAATAATTGCAAATTAGATCATCTATTTCATTGTTGTAAAACTGCCAACAACAATATTTGTATATATGATATCTAAATATGAAAAAAATAAAAGCTGTTTCCTCAACAGCTGGCTTTGCTTCTCTGCTACTGGATGCTGCCTATAAATAATTAAATACATAAATAATTGACACATATTTATTATTTATCTGAAGGAAGTAGCAGAGTTTTAGAAAACATCAAAAGATCAAGTAGTGTGCTGGAGACTTGCTAATGCATTGGGATAAGTGGGTTTCTTAAGAAGGAAAACTAGATTTTTAGATCTGTCACAGGTCATTATGTTCTCCCAGCGGGGTCAGGAAATTACACCTACAGGTGTAGTATGTATGTATATCTCTGTGTATGTGTATGTCTGTGAATATATTTGATGCAGTATCATACTGAAACTTAACAGTTCATTTTCTGTTTTGGCAGAGGTGGGCTTTGGAGATTCTCAAAAACTTAGTCATTTTAAACCAGTATGTTATGCTAGCAAAACTATGCTAACATGCATGATGCCTAACCTAGGAAAATATTTCTTGTACCCATATGAGTTGCATCAGTTATGCGCCTGCCCATGAGGGAAGTAAGCCATACCTGTAATTTTGCTGGTATGATTGACTGAGTATTAGGAAATATTACTAGAATAGCTCTGTTGGTCAGAAATTGCACTTTACTTCCTCTTTGGCTGACAGAACTAAGGAAAAAATGTGTGCAGAGATGTGCCTGGCCCAAATGAGAATATAAGTCTTTCAACTGCCTGATTTTGGAGGATATGAATTTCCCTTTGACTCTACTCTTCTGTGACTACTGCTATGCACTTACCCAGGGGCTGATGAATGCTCCTTTTCAAAGCCATGCCATGCCATCATCAGTTGCTAGGGCTTTTTCTTAGGTATTACTATAATACAAAGACCAATTTGTCAAATTCTGACAACTATATGAAAGTACCCAACTGCTGGTTTAAGAATCCTTGGGCACCTGGATTTGAAAATTATTCTATCTGACCTTCTTCCCATAAATTTAGTGTATGTTTGCCAGTCTGAATAGCATAAAAGTTAACAGATCTCAGATTGAGAAACTGACTAAAAATACACAATAAGGCTTATTTCATTATTACAAAAAAATAGCACCAACATCTAGTTAAGTAACTGTGACAAAAAGCCCTGCCTTAGAAGTCTGTAACATTCTGTAATTGTTTGGGTTGGCATACATTTGTTATTGACTGTAAAGCATGCAGTGTTCATGGATATGCTTGTTGTATGGTTCAGAGTAATTGTATGTGTTGTATGATTCCGTGATACATGAAAAATCTTCTCTAGTGGATCTTAGAACATTTGAAACTCTTATACACTGAACCAGTGGCTTATACCTGGATGTTGTACAATTTGCAAAGATCTTGATGCTAATGAGATAAATTTATTTCATTTCAGTATAACAGCTGGTATTTGGACAATCAAGTGATAAAACCTCTCCTTTGAAACTTGCAGAACACTTCTGATTTAGTCATAAAGTCACCATGAACAAGAATACCTGTACTCTACATGGGAGGAGCAAAAGTGTGAGTAGAAGGTTTTCTTTTCCTTGCTTCTATTTTTATTATCAGTATTCCATACTACTTATGTACTGTGTTACCCTTTCAAATACCACCTTCTCAGTAGGATGGCAACTGTGAGAAAATCTTTGTTAGTTGTATCTTATTCTTGTATCTGTAGTATAAACAAATGTGTATGTGTGACTTGTGCACACACACAGAGATAGGATTATTGGATAGGAGTGTGTTTTTGACTGACTTTTTAAAATCAAGACATTAATTTTTCAGCATGTATTCTACACAGAGGTGTTAAAAATGGTTTGGGTTTTTTTTTGGGCATTCATTGAAATGTAAGCTTATATATTATCTATAATGTACTCAGTCATAAATGTATGCCCCTGCACTGATGTTGGTATTAGGGACTGCATTCGATTTGATAATACATTGTTGAAATGTCGACTGTGTAATGTTCCAGGAGACAAATGAGACAATATGCTAATAATATATACATAAATTGGGACAAGGTTTAATTTTGTTTGTTTTCTGGTCTTTGTTGTGGTTTTTTGTCCTATGGATATATGTCTCCAAGTATCCAAGACTACTATGGAAATAGAAGGGTTTGGATGATTCTGGAGCCTTTTATGTCTTCCAGATGTTCATGGGGCAACATTAATGTGTGATATTATATACCAATAACTCTACTTTACAGGCACAGGCAAGAACTGAATGCTCCTCTTTAATGCACTGCTGCTATGTTTAAGCTGTTGAATATGCCCCTTCGCCTAATAGACAAGGTCACTTTGTTTAAGTGCTTTGATAAGTGGTAGTACAAAAGAGAAGTTCTAGTGTGCATCTACAAGGACACTCTGTCTACAAGGACAAAGGATTTGGTTGTATTTCCTTGTTTTCTGAGGGGCTTCCAGATTTTATGTAATCAGAGTTCACCTGAGAAATATTCCGAACCACTCTGGATCCTGATTTTTTATTTTCCCATGAGTATTTTCCACCTTACCCTCTAATCATATTGGGACTGCTGTCTCTGCTTTGTTGCTTCTAATGCCTTTATGTGTGTGCTTGCTTCTCCCCTTTCCTGCCTCAGTTTTCTAGTCCAGTGGGCTTGGTTGTTGGACCAAGAGGATGAGCTTAATTTACTTTATCCAGAATTGCTTGTGTTTTTCCCTGTTCTTTCAGGTGTGGGAAGGCAGCACAGACATCTCTGACCAAGCCTGGTGTGGAGCTTCCTGAGTCTGGCAGGCTCTTTCTGCTTGAGATCCTAGCTATTGGGAACAGTTGCTCTTTTTTGGCTCATTCGTAAAAATGTCTTTAAAAAAAAATTCTCTCTACGCAGATAATTTTCTTTCTTTCCTGTAATTTTACTGTATATGCTCCCAACATATGTATGAATAGCTACAGGAGAAAAGTGACAGAAGAATGCTAAACTCATAATGATGCCATGGTTTGACATGTGGATCAAATAAACAGCCCGATATGTCTCAATAAACTGAAAATAGGTGTTCAGACTGCTTAATAAAACTTTACTATTGCTGTTGTCTGACCTGCTGAGGAATTATGTGAAGCAAGAGGCTGTCCACAGAATTTTTAGAGGAGTGCAAAGCAAAAGATTTTAATGTTAGCTGATCTAATGACATTTAGTCAAATTCAGGGGAAATACCAGCATTGTTTCAGTTTTAGTTAACAGAATGAGTTTTTAACCAAATATATTGATCTTTATTAATTCAAAGGATCTTCACATTTTAGTACAAACATGCTGGTACAGATTTTATAAAATTAAGTACTAAAAGTTCAATAAACATATCAAACATTTCAAGCACTGAAAGACAATTTTTTAACCTACAAAATAAACTTCATTATTTTTTGTGTAAAATCATAGCACATCTTGCTTTGTAAACTTAATCATAACCACCTGCAGGTATTTTTCTTTAAACTGGGTGTATAAAATATTTCCTACAGTTTGTTTTTTGTTTTTAAAATGCAAAGTATGTAATCTCTAAGAAATTGTTTTAAGCCATGTGCTAGCATGCTGTTTAAGTAATTCCTTGACTCCTGTTCATAGGGGAACACTGGTACTATTTGTACAAAAGTGACCTTGGAAAAGTGTCTCATTACACTTGTTGAGTAGAGCCAAATATTTCATACCACATAATGGTGACATCAAGTCTTCCACCTTCCTACATGTCTGTCAATATGTGTTTGCGTTGTCAAAGTTATCCATGGTCTGCCAGACCAGCCGTTTTGTCAAAAGACCACCTAGTGGATAAGTAAAGATGTAATCAGTGAACTGAATAATCTTAAAAAGGAAAATGAAATATGACTTCTATTTTTATTTCGTGGGATGTTGTCACATAGCTTTCAAAGAGGTTTATATGTTTCTGGGAGGCATGGCAATCAAAGTCTTGGTTCAGTGGTTTCAGATGACACTGAGTATAATTTATCTAATATAGAAGATGAACCTGCAGATATCATAGAATCATAGAATGGTTTGGGCTGGAAGAGACTTTAAAGATCATCGAGTTCCAACCACCCTGCCATGGGCAGGGACACCTTCCACTAGACCAGGTTGCTCAAAGCCTCATCCAGCCTGGCCGTGAACACCTCCAGGAATGGGGCATCCACAGCTTCCCTGGGCAACCTGTTCCAGTACCTCACCACCCTCACAGTGAAAAATTTCTTCCTAATACCTCATCTAAATCTGCCTTATTTCAGCTTAAAACTGTTAGCCCTCATCCTATTGCTACACACCCTGATAAAAAGTGCCTCCCCATCTCTCCTGTAGGCCCCCTTTAAGTACTGGAAGGCTGCTCTAGGGTTTCCCTGGAGCATCCTCTTCTCTCGTCTGAACAACCCCAACTCTCTCTGCATGTCCTCGTATGGGAGGTGCTGCAGCCTTCTGACCATCTTCATGGCCCTCCTCTGGACACGCTGCAACAGGTCCATGTTTCCTGTGCTGAGGACTCCAGAGCTGGATGCAGTACTCCAGGTGGGGTCTGACGAGAGAAGAGTAGAGGGGGAGAATCACCTCCCTTGAGCTGCTTGGTCACACTTCTTTTAACTCAGCCCTGGATCTGATTGGCTTTCTGGGCCACAAGCTCACATTGTCCAGTCATGTTGAGCTTAATGTGGTTTTTTCACCTAATGTGGAACTAATTGTGCATTGTGAACCAGCTGAAGCTTGGTTTAACAGCGAGAAATGACACAAACTGCATATAGAGCAGACATTATTAACATTTCCATTTTTTTCAGACAATGTGTCTAATACTGTTTAGAAAAAATCATTTGCAAGTGATCTTGTCATTGAAAATATGTTGTTAATGTTTATTTTTAAACTTCCTCTAATAGTTTTTTATTCCATTGCTTGTACTACATGCCCCCAGACAGCACTATATGTATAAACTTATTAGTTCCTGTCTTATTTGCGCAGCATTGCTATTCATTCTTCTGTTGGTAGCTCAAGGAGTTGCATTTAACTGTTCTTTTGTAATAAGGGTTCATATAGTAGTTGGCTCTTTCTTTCACTCTTGCTCACAGCATTCAGTGAGGATGTCTCCATTTATGTCTTTTTAATCTGTGCGTACTATTTGTCTTGGACCTCTTAGTTGGTTTCCTTAAGTAGCTTTTTGTTTCATTAAATAGTTTCCTCATAAAAAAATTCCTCGTTTCCTGAAATGTCTATTTTTCCCATGCCTTGAACTGCTTAGAATATTCTAGGTGTTTTATTGCTTTAACTTCCATGACTTACCATCTGGTACTTCTGAAAATATAGATAAATAGGGTTTTTTCCCTCCCTCCCTCTCTCCAATTTGGTTCTCTCCCGCCCCCCTCCCTTACAAAGTCACTTCTGGTATAGGATGGGTCTTTGTGTTAGGATTGCTCAGCTTTAGAAAGAGACTTTTTTGAATATTTTTATAATAAAACACTGAAATATGATATTTGTGTTTTAGAATGGCTTTATCTCATTTTAAAAATTAGATGAACAAACCAATGTATTTCTACAAAGAGCTTACAAATTTCAACATAATTTGTTCTTTATCAAGAAGCATGATGAAATACATTATTAATTGGTATTTTTAAAATCAACCTTTCAGCCTGTCTTCAGTTAAATCAACACAGTTTTACTAATGATTAATATGCCATCAACAGTAAATAACTTCAGTAGAGTATTATAATAACTACGGGAGTATACTGGAGGCATATTTGGTCAGCTAAAGAAAGGAAGATTCTACTTTCAGGTGGTGAGAGTGCTAGTATATGTGGAGAACAGAATAAAGTCGGAATGCTACAGTGTGTGGGTGTTCATCTTGGAACATTGTGTCAGAAGTGAGTCAACTCTTGTGAAATCAGAAAGTAGCTATATTGCAAGAAAATGAACCAACCAAGAGGATATGTTTAGCAACTGGGCCTGCTCGAACTGTGGGATTTCAACAGTTTCAACAACAACAACAACAACAAAAAAAGGAGCAAGGGACAGAAACAAAATTAGAGCACTTATGCTGTTGTAAAGAACAAAGGCTGCTGCATGCTTCAACAGTATTTGGTCAGACTTTTAACTCAAAAATATCTGTAAAAACCTAGAAGTGTGAGATTGTTTGGAATTCATAAACGTATTACATACAAAGGCTGTATTTTCAACAGCTGTAACTTCTGGGTAAACTAAGATCACCAGTAGGAGACCAAATGGCTGTCTCATTCTATGATCAAAATTTTAAAAGCAAAGTTGTGACTACTAATGGGATTAAAAGATGCTGGACCTCAAAAGAGGTCAAAATGCACAGAGAGATTGCAGCAAAATTTGTGAGAGCTTAGCTGCATGCAGAAATTGTGGGGGCGGGGGGGAGGTGAGGTGGAACTCAAGCTAATGCAGAGCAGACACGGAGCACCCATAGAGATGAAGCACAAAGAAAGGTGGAGAGCTCCTTGCAAACAGCTGACTCACTGAGATTTTTCATCCAAAGTACTTAAGGCTAGATCATCATAACCTTTGATGATGTGGGGGAATGAAGAGGAAGTTAAAGACTTCCTTTATTCCTGTGCTCATTTCTGCTTGGATTATGACTCACAGAGATGACAAGAGCCAGGGGCTCTTTGTCTGCCACTCCTCCTGTAAGTAGTCAGGGAGAGGGAATGTCATCCTCTCTATCCCAGGCAAATCCAGAACACTCCTCTGCTTGCCAGCTAGAACAGCTATTCAGCAATAGGGTAAAATAGGCTACAGCAAAGAGCAGGGTCATGTAGCTCTCCACGGAGAGTGTGAAGAATTGCAAATAAATTCAGTTCCAGGCCCTTTTCTGTCACAGTGCAGTTCTGTCAGACAGCAATCTTTGCTTTTGGTGGATAGTTCTAAGTAACCGATTTGTCAACAGAAATGGGAGAAACTTACAGTGTTCCAGAAGCATATGTCATAATAAATTTGCATTACTCACAAATAAATTGATTTTTCTCTCATTGCCAATGGTTAGGTCCATTTGTTAGCTGATTGCTTGGACTAACCATTCTTTATTAATGGGAAGCAACTACATTACATATTCTTTGCCTTCTTCCACCCCTCCATCTGTAATACAGCCTTTGCAAAGGAAGCAAGGGATAGAAAAGACAAAGGTGGGACATCGCTAAAGGGCAAAAACAGAAGCCCATTTGGTAGTGACCTGCTTTTCCCTTAATGTTAATTACTGTGGTTGCCTAGGGGAACAGACATTTTAAGCAGCAAGTTCTCTTAAGTAAAGCAGCAGATACACAAGAAATGCCTGAAAAGAGACTATGTATTGCCTGAAGTAACTTTAACCCTTTCTGCATGTTTTGTAACATTCCTTCTACAGGGGTTAGTAAGTTATGACCACGGTGAGAGTCTCAGCCTATGAGAAAGAATGGCTGGATTTGACACCTAAAAATTAACTCCTTTAATAGTCAGTTAGTACTGAATAAATTGTTTTGGATTAATTTACTGTATTCACCTGTGTACGTTTGACAATCCTCTTTTAGTTGTGGGATTATCTTTTGGAGACAGAGGATAGGTTCTATAGCAGGAAATGTATTCCTGACAAAGCAATTGCAAACATGTTTCTTTCCTCCCACTCATTCTGTATTTCTTCCTTTCTGTCTTCCACCCTCTCCAGTCTTTCATGGATGTTCTGACTAATGTTTCCAGCCATCCTATTTTGATCAGATCTCAAAATCTGTTCTCCAGGCTTTTCTTTTTTTTTTTTTTTTCTGCCTTGGATGTTTTTGACATTAATGCACACGCTTTTGTCATAATTCTCTCTTTTTTTTTTGGTGACTCGTCTCCTGGTTCATTTCCTGCCTACCTTCTTGTCAAAGTTCTAGCCTTTTTGAAGCAAGTCATACCTCCTTATCTCAGGCTTGGGCAGTACTTAGAAGTTTGCAAATTATAACTGCATCATTTTGGAACATGAAAATATTCTGAGCTGTGCACTAATGAACATAAACAGTCTAACCTGTAACTCAAATGTCATCCACAATTATGCAGATCTAAAAAATAATCTGCGGGCCAATAACATTTAGTTAATTTAAATCAACAGAAAAAATTCTCTTGTTGTATTGATTGGGTCTGATAAAGAATTGTACAACTCAGTTATTCTAGCAAACTCTTGAAATGTAGCTGAGTCTTTACCTCTCTGAGTCCTTGTACATTTGTGTCACTGGCAACCTCTGTCCCTGTTCTTTCTATCTCCAAGGATAATTGTCTACATGTAAGGTTGTACCTTTCTAGCAGTATTTCTTTTATGCTTCCAAATCTTTCCACCCAGTGCTGGAATTCAGGCCATCTGTGAGAGGCACAATGGATTGTTCAGGTGCTGTTTCATGGGAAGGGCTGAAGTCTCAGCCATTTCTACCAGAATTACATCTACTTCTGTGTTTAACTGCTTACTAATTGTCCAAAACCAGTTCTTGTTCTCTGAAACTAGTTCCAGCCCTCTTGTTTTTGCTGTTTGAGGAAAACTTTGTAATCACTTACTACAGCAGTGAAAATAAAATTAAATTAACCTGAATATCCCACTCTATAACTGTAAGAATATACTTACCTTAAAGAGTGTAAACGTAAATAAAATAGAGACAAAAGTGTTAGGAAAGGAAATGAAACAGTAGATAAATGACTGAGGGCCTGGAGCAGATCAATTAGGAAGAAAGACTGTAAAGATCAGGAATTTACACAATGCACTTCACACTGAAGAAGGCTGGTGGTCAGGGGAGGAGTAGAGGAAAAGAATGAAAGTGGTTGATAATGTAATTAAAGCATAGTAGTATTAGAGAATCAAACAAAATATCATCTCCCTACTTTCCTTTACCACTTATTTATTTCTATATGTTTCTAATCCATGACTGAGTTTATCCACACTGTTCTTACCCTCTTTAAATATGAGGTTGGTCTTTCAGAGTCTTCAGTTTGCAATCACTGCATCTTTTGATTCCCTCTTTCAGACCAAATTTTTAAATGGTGCCTAGGAGAAGGCTGACTGACACTGATAGAGAGATGGGCACATAAGGGGAATGAGCATGTGACTGATTCACACTATGTACAGAGGGAAATGTAATATTGTGTTATTACTTTCCTGAAGGACATCCCTTTCCTACTTATCTTTCACTTGTCATTTTAAATTGCAGGTTGTTATGGTCAGCATCTCTGTGCCTGTCAGAGTGCCTGTGATGGTTAGAACTTGGCATACTTGCAATATAAATATTAAATGGTTTTAATAGAAATATACAAATGTCAAGCATTTGTAAGTATGATAGATGTAAATGCTAGGAGTACTAAAGAGTGGTAAGAGGCAGTAACATGGAGGATGTTTGTAGGGGAAAAGTATTGTAGTCAGTGGCAGAAGAATTTATTAGATATTTTTATAGAAAATGGAAATGGTTTCATGCAAGTTTTTACTGAAAACTACAGATAATTCCCTGGCAAGGATTACTGTTATTTGGCCACTCTCAGCAACAGGAGACATTAAGAATTTGAAACACAATGCAAGTAACAGTTGACTACTATTAAAGTTTGAGTAGGCTGATGAGACCAGTAAATTTCAGAACTAAGTCTGACCCTGAACTCTTAGACTGTTCTCTTGTCACTGTTGTTTTAAAATTTGTATTGTGTTCATTTAGTAGTGTCTTCAGAAACGGCTGTGATCGTATGTGTAAAATGAGCTTTTTTCTTATATGCTAGACACTTTTTTCCTTGTGACACATGCAATGTATCCCGTCTTCTACCTGTTTATACATACATGTCTGCACACATAAATATACAGCCTAGAAATGCAAAAGGCATATGCTATGAATGTACGTCAGGAAGCCCTTACTGAAAAAAAAACAAAAAAAAACCACCAATGATCAGCTTTCCTTAAATGAATATGTAGTTCCATTCAGGAAAATTTCAAATGTAGTAATGTAGTCCTGAAAACAGCTAATAACACACTTGCTTTTCTACAAATTTTAGGCTTGTCTAGTGCACTGAATTCAGACTAATTGCCTTATGCGGCATCTCAGGTGGAGCATTGCAAATTCTCCTCCTGCCAGCCTATGAACAGGGAAGTTGCATGGTCTGTAGTGCTTGGGCAAATGCTTCTGGTGGCTTGAGGCTGGGAAACCTAGTAATATCCACAAAAGTGCTGGTTAAATCTTCAGGTTCTTGCCTATTTCAGCACTGCAGATCTGGTTTGTCAATTTCTTTTCTCTCTCTCACTCCTTTTTAACTTTGGTGTAATTTGGATCTAAATCCAGCTTCAATAAAGGAATAAAATGTCCAAGTTCTGGGGAAGTTCTGCTTTTCATTAAATTCCTTTAATGATTATATTTAACAAACTGGTTTCTGGAATCTTTTTTTATTTTCTTTGTTGAATTGATACTAATTTACTCAGTAAAAATTCTGTAGAGTTAAATCAATGTACCTGTGGATTTTAAAACACTTGACAATATAATTATCTCATTTTTAGTCTCAATTATAAAGAGTCTTCACCACGTTTCAAAGAACATAACTTTTGATAGCTCTTCAATATGGTTTGATAAAACAGCGGACAGAGACAAGCAGCATTATCTTTGGACAAGCCTGTGCAGCAAAAAGTGTCACAAAGTGCTGGTCTGTTCCTTCAGAGCTGGGGCTGGCTTGATCTAAGTGTTTTAATTTTCGAAGTCGATATAGGAGACAAACCTGTTTCAAAGATTTTTGATGAACCTTTTGGGTTGGTTGCAGCTGATGTTTTAGAGATAGATCTTGAATAATATTCCCAAAAGAACAAATGAGACCTTATGAGGTATTTGTTCAGTGTCCCTGTACAGAGGGAGCTCAGAGAGAACAAAATTGTGCAATTTGTCCTTCTATGTTCTACTCCTGTTATTTGTATTTTTCACATTTGTATATGCAGCATAACTATAATTTTTTCAGTTTCTCCTTTTTGGTCTCTTCATAGAACTAATTAAAATTGTCCCAGCCCACCACACTTTCATTAAGTCCTAACAAAAGAAGATTATTATTTTGATGCCCCTAAAAGACAGTTTGTGAGTTACCTGCCTCTGCCTTGTCAGTCCTGATGTGGAAGAAAAAAGGAGGCCCAAAATTGCTCTATAGTTAGCATTTCTATGTCAGATCTGACCTTCTAGATAACTATTTGTTTCTCAGATCTGTCTGCTGTTCTTATTGCTCTGTATTCTGCTTCTGTGCTCATTTTCCCTGTATTTTTTTTTTTTTTTAATTCAGGTTACTCTACCAACAGGTTCAATTACTAATCGTAGAATCATAGAATCATGGAATGGTTTGAGTTGGAAAGGACCTATAAGTTCATCAAGTTCCAAACCCCCTGCCATGGGCAGGGACACCCTCCACTAGCCCAGGTTGCTCAAAGCCTCATCCAGCCTGGCCTTGAACACCTCCAGGGATGGGGCATCCACAACGATGACTTCGCATTTTAATCTTCAGAATAGAGAACAATGGAATTCTTAGAATCTGATGGAATTTCACTATGATATGTGGCCCTTCTAAATACCAGGTTTTCTTTGGTATCATTTTTGAGCTTTGCAGTTCCTCCAGGTTCCTATGTTCCTAGCTATTGGCTTGTGCCTATGCTTTCCAGACTTGCTCATAGTTATTTCATGGTCCTAGCTACTGGTTTAGAATCTTATTTGAGTCTCTCATAGGGTGTTAAACCAGTTATCTTCCTTTCCTATGTAAGATCCAGAAAGGTAATGAAAGCAACCATGCAATGTCCAAAATAATTAATGTGCTACAATGTGTAAACTGAGCCAATTTCTGTTAGCTGCCCGACCAGATCATATAACATGATCCTAACTGGGACATTTTGCTGTAAAATGTAATCAAAAGAACAAAAACAACCAACCAACCATCCAACCAACCAAATATTAGGGATCACCTGAAAAAAGCCAATGCAGCAATATCAGTGACATTTAGGTAATTTGCATGCTCTTAAGTAAATACAAACTACAATTGACGGCTTTTAAAAGATAAACTAACTTGTTCAATATTTTTGGCTAAGGGATTGAGAAAAACATCAAATTTTGTATGAGATAGAGTTTTTTTCAGGTTATATGCTGTCTTTCTTTTGATAAATTTGGAATTGCTGAGTCTTGAGAAAAATGACTTCAAAATATAAGTGAACTGTTGAAAATCTGTAGAGGCTGTACTGCCCTGTTTCTTTGTTAGGTAAATAAATTATTGACTTTTTATTAGTTTTTTTTAATGAAGTTTGAAACTTAGACAAAAGCTGTCACATTCTTGTCTACATTCTTTTCACTGTATGTGCTTTACAAATAATGTCACTTAATAGCCCACTTCCATCTCTTTCAGAACAAAAAACAAGAACAGAACATTGCATATCATTGATTTCACAGCAGGGATCTGTATCTACATTACATGACACATGCTGAGGCCTAGGTGTTGATTAGTAACAATAACCTCTGAATGGCAATGTAACAGCAAATGAACAAGAGGGGAAAATTTGTCAGACACAATTTGCTCTTAGTGAAACCATGTTGGCTGTCACCAATCACCTCCTTCTTTTCCATGTGCCTCAGCAGAATCTCCAGGAGGATTTGCTCCATGATCTTGCTAGGCACAGAGGTGAGACTGACTGGTCTGTGGTTTCCCTTTTTTCCCTTATATAAAATGGGAGTTATATTTCCCCTTTCTGAGTCAGCAGGAACTTCCCCAGACTGCCATGACTTCTCAGATATGATGGATGTGTGGTTTAGCAACTAGGTCCACCAGTTTCTTCAGGACCCGCAAATGTATCTCATCAGATCCCATGGACTCGTGCACCTGCAGGTTCCTTAGATGGTCTTATACCTGATCTTCTCCTACAGGTGACGGTTCTTTTTTCTCCCAGTCCCTGCATTTGCCTTCTGAGATTTCGGCAGTGTGACTCAATGCCTTTCCAGTGAAGACTGAGGCAAAAAAGACATTGAGTACCTCAGCGTTCTCCATATCCTGGGTAAAGAGGTCTCCCATTTCCTTCCTGAGAGTGCCCGCATTTTTCTAGTCTTCCTTTCATCACTGACGTACCTATAAAAGCATTTCTTGTTGCCCTGGCCAGATTTAATTCTATGAGGGCTTTAGCTTTCCTAACCTGATCCCTTGCTGCTTTCTCTGTATTCCTCTCAGGCTACCTGTCCCTGCTTCCACCTTCTCTAGGCTTCTTTTTCGAGTTTAACTTTATCTAAGAGTTCTTTGTTCATCCATGCAGGCCTGCTGACATTTTTGCCAGACTTCCTCTTTGTTGGGACACATTGCTCCCAAGCCTGGTGGAGGTGATCCCTGAATATTCACCAGTTTTCTTGGGCCCTCCTTCCCTCCAGAGCTTTATCCCATGGGACTCTACTGAGAAGATCCCAGAAGAGGTCAGAGTCTTCTCTGCTGAAGTCCAGGGTAGGTAGTTTGCTACACAGTCTCCTCACTGTCCTAAATATCTTGAACTCCAGCATTTTGTGGTCACTACAGCCAAGGCTTCCCTTGAGTTTCACATTCCCCACCAGCCCTTCCTGCTTGGTGAGAACAAGGTCAAGCATAGCACTTCCCCTTGTTGGCTCCTCTGTCACTTGGAGGAGGAAGTTATCATCAACGCATTCCAGGAACCTCCTTATGCCCTGCTGTGTTGTCTCTCCAACAGGTATT
The DNA here is from genome assembly GCA_013400615.1 of Syrrhaptes paradoxus. NCBI lineage: Eukaryota > Metazoa > Chordata > Aves > Pterocliformes > Pteroclidae > Syrrhaptes > Syrrhaptes paradoxus. The sequence continues at coordinate 18,537 of VZTO01010343.1, read as the reverse complement.
GAGGTAGTTGAAGTCCCCCACAAGGACAGGGCTTGTGAACATGAGTCTGCGCCTATCTGTCTATAGAGGGCCTCATCCACTCACTCTTCCTGGTCCAGTGGCCTGTAGCATACCCCCACTACAAAGTCCCCTCTCCCTGCCCTCCCTTTAATCCTGACCCACAAGCTCTTGGTTGGCTCCTCATCCATCCCCAGGTGGAGCTCCATGCACTCCAGCTGGTCACTGATATAGGAGGGTGACACCCCCTCCTTGTTTCCCCTGCCTGTCCTTCCTGAAGAGCCTGTATCCCTCCATTCCAACACCCCAGTCGTAGGAGCCATCCCACCATGTCTCCGTGATGCCAGCGAGATCGTAGCCCTGCAGCATACACAGGTCTCTAATGCCTTTTGTTTATTCCCTATGCTATGTGCGTTTACATAGAGACACTGCAGTTGGACCACTGATGAAGCTGACTTACTGTCTGGAATTCCTTTGTGCTGCTCTTCAGTTGCTTTCTGGCTGGCCTGTGATTCGTCTCCAGGCTCTGGGCATGTGTTGCTGGCCCTGGCTTCAAAATAGTATGACTGGGATGGACTGAGGTTCCCCTTCCCTGGCAACTTTAGTTTAAAGCCCTTTTCACCAGGCTGGCAAGCAAAAGTAAACTAGTATAAAGGAGGGACAACAATGATACCTGTTACATTTTCTTTTAATCACTCCTATAGTTCTTTCCATCCTGTGCCTTTTGGGATCACTTTAGACTGAAAAATCTGAGGTTTTAAGATTATATAAATATAACTGTCTCGAATTTCGTTTTTATGTTTTCTTTTAATGGAATCAAAAGTTACTATGTTACTATCTACCTAGATTACAAAACTTTAAAAAAAATACTTTCTAGATTATTGTCTAGGTAATATGAGCAGACAAAAAATAATTTGAGCACTTTGACAACTTTTAAAAATGTTTATAATAGCAGTCATAAATACTTCTTAATATTTTTCAAACTATCTTCTCCTTGTTTGGTTGCACAGTATGTTGTGTAGTGATGCCATCCCAGCTAACCATTTATATTTCCTTAATCAGGCACTTGATCAGAAGTCTGATCAGAACTGTTGCTATTTTACAAGCATCTGCTATTTTCATGATTGCTTTGTACTTTTCATCTGCACTTTGGTACAAAGATTTAATTAAAGTAGTTAAAATAGCAGACAACAGATGTGATCTACTCAACTACAAGTCAGCACTTTGAGATTCCCCTATGGCTGAACAGAAATTAAAACAACTACATTTCTGTAATTTATTTCAATTACTTGGTGTACCAATTTTAGTTAATCAGTATTGTCTTGCACCTTTTCAATGGCTAATAACATGGGAATTCTCTACTGTTACCTACTGCCTCTGCAAAGGATATTTTGGAGATGTGTAATTCCTGCCTTTTTTTAATTTCCTACTGACAATGTTCTCTACTGTTTCTATAATTCCTGTATTGTTACATTAAATATTCCACAATGCTGTGCTCTTGGATGAGTTGTCAGCAGCAGAGGTAGAGACTCGTACTTCTAAATCTTATATATTGTCATGGCAAGCTCATCAATCTCAAGTGTGCTTGCACAGTGAATGGACTGTGACTTCCATAATTCCCTGGGAAAGCAAACTGCCATGTTTTGATTGCTCTAATTACAAGACTCGGTGTCCTAACTGTGGCTGAGTATGTCTTAAATCTTCACCTGTTTTCTTCAACTATAGGATTTTACATTTGTAGAAAAGTGTGTGCTATGGAAAAAGGGGAAGAGAAACTGAGAAATGTTTTCCCCCTAGAAAATCTAATTATAATTAAATATATGTTAATGTTTTAGCTTGTGCTGACCATGTCATTTTCTGAGTTGCTGCCTAACGGACTTTATCATTCAACAGGATAGTCAAGATAAAATGGGATGCAAATTAGGGAATACATTTATTTGATATTTCTTTCATAATCACGCCTTCCTCTCCCTGCCCCCAGTGTTCACAAGTACTAGTTCTCTGTTAATTTTCGTTTAGTTAACCATATGTTCTTATTCTGTTTCTCACTGCATAACAATTCCTTCTGCTGTTCCAGTTTCTGTGTTTTTTTAGCTTTAGCCTCTCCTTTGGTTATGTTTCTCCATGAGCAATCTCTCTAAATGGTAAATGGAAAGTAATTTAAAAAAATGTCCACTGTATTATTCTAAGGTTGTATCAATTAATAGAGATTTAATAGAGAAGCCACAATAAAAGTAGTGAGTCTGGGAGAGGGAACATTATTTTGGCTCCAAGACCATTGAAAACTAGCTGTGTGAATAAATATACAATTTATCCATCAGAGTACCACTAAGGAAAAACAAAAAAAAATTAATAGTGCAGTAAAGTAAATATACGTTCTAGAATACCAAAACAGAGCTGAATTATATTATTTTGCCTAGAACAAAACCACTTCCTCAGGAGAAGTATCTATTGGCTTTACAGTATACCTTGAAGGTCTGGCATGAGAAAGCCCTCAGGCTTTAGTAGACCACAAGTTAACATATGTTTGAAATGGATTTATTGCCTCTGTAAAGGGTCTGGTGAGGTATCTTACTTGGCATTTTACAGAAGAGAAAGGTAGCAATTTGTGACAGAAGAAGGTACACTTTATATAGCCTTGAAAACCCCAGTGCAGCTTTGCATAGGTGTCTTTGCTGTGAATGATGAAGTTTTATAAACCCAGAATCTTGATTTTAAAAGGGCAAAAATATCATTTTCCTACTTATTGGTACCTGGTTGTGGTAAACAGAAGACATACAGTTGAACCCCTGACATACTTTTATAACGTGGATGTAAACTTGATGACAAAAGGATGGTCTCCCACACTTGTCTAGTTGTTTAGTTTTTTTAATTGCTGTGTTCTACCTAAAATGAGTTCCTGCATGCTGGCTTTCAGTCAGGTGCAATCTTGTCCAAGGAAGTCTTAATGGATGGACAACATGCAGCTACTAAAGGAATGATGTAGAACAGATGACTAAGTCTAAACCAATGGTAGTGCTGTCTATGCAGTCTTACATTTACCCCTACTAGCCTCATGTGTGGTCTACAAGAAAGGGCAAATCTTGGTCCAAGTTCAATTCAAAAATTTTTGTGTGATGTCTTTTGGGCTTTTTGAGATCTGATACGTAAACAAAATTGTCTCTTCAGCTGGGGACTGCAGACTTGTTAATGACACAGGGTCAATATTTTGAAGACAGTTGATAGGCCACAAAGAGAACACATTTCAAGGAGAATGAGCTTCATAATCTTTGAATCTTGTTCAGTCTGAAATGCCTGAAGGAGGCATGAAAGTTACAGATGTTTCTGGGGTTGTTTCGGTGTGCCCCATATCCCCTCCTTACTTCCAAGTACTGGAGCAGGACATGGGAAAGATTGCTAGTATAGCAGCTCTTGAAGCATCCTAGAGTTAACAATAATTTACTAACACGCTCTTAATTTCAATACACTGGTGTATACCCAAGGCTATGCGTCAAGGTTACTGGCAACTGCTCCAAGCATTAGCACTCCTTTGTATCCTTTTCAGTTCATGACCCAGCCCCTTCTACCCCCTACCCCGCCCCTTCAAGTGCTTCTGGGGTGTTAGAATGAACAGTCATGTTACAAAAGCATTTTCAAGAGAGAAAATGATCAACAGAAGGGAGTGTGCAGTTTGCCTTGGTTGACGTGGAGGTGGAAAGTTGTTTGTGTGTTACAACTCAGAGGAATAGCTAATAGTAACTTGTTTACACAAGTCTCATCAAAACAATATTTTTGCATTCTTCCCTATACAGCAGTTTATCACAGATGTCCAGCATTAGTGAAAAAACAGATCTGCTTCTGATGTAGGAATTCCTTTCTGGGTTCTATAGGAACAACAGTGCATTCAGGACGTCACCAAGACAACACAGAAAAAACATTGTAAGCACCCCTTAGGGGTGTGAGAAACTCTGAAATTATGGACTGGACAGTATCAGTGGCAGATGTGCTTGAAGATGTGTATTCTTTAGTTGGTGGTCAGAGGTTAAAAGGCTACCACACAGGATGATTGTGTAGGAAAAACTTTAATTTGTTGCCTGGGTTAGTAAATAGGAACAGGGAAGGACAAAGACCCAAAAAAACAAACTGTATTTGTAACCAACCCTCTCATTCCTAAAGTACTAAAAAGTACAAGTTTTTGGAAGTACTAGAACAGAATATAGGAAGCTACATCTTCAGACAGTAAAGTCAAGAAACATGGTTTAATATAGCATTTGATAAGCAGAAGAGTGGGAGGAAACTGTTTTTAACGTTGGGACTTCTTATTGGAACATAAATATAAAATTAACTGCCAAAAGTTGATAGTATGGAAACAACAATCTAAATAATAAAAAATTCCTTTATAAACTCAGGACATCTGGAGTTGAGGCTGTTCATTGACATTCCTCTGCTGGAGTAAAAAAGTGAAATTTTTCCTCTTGCTGTGTAGTGTTTTTAGGGAACCTTGCCTCAATATTTTTGACTGTGCAGAAATAGACACATGAGATTTTCTAAGAGTTTAACTTCTGGAAGCTTGAATACTGCTGCTAAAGAAATCTTGACTTTTGGAAAAGGACAATATTTTAAGTTATGGGACTGAGTCTGTATAGTGTCAGTTTCACAGTAGGTGAAAATTTTGTCAATATAGGGAATGCTTGTATGGACAGAAATAAGCAATTTATCTTGAGATTTGCAATAAGACATTAAAAATTTGTGTTGAGATCTTGCACATTTTTATTTCTCAAAGCCATCCAAATGGCTAGCAATCCACCTCCTCCTCGTCCTCTCTCCACAGTACATTGATTTTTTTTTTAAAAAGTGTTTTAAAATAACAAAATCTCTAGAAAAAATAAATGTGTGATATTATTGTATGAAATGGGTTCAAGGAATGTAAAATAGATTATATCTGTAAGCACTTCTATTTATTGGCTGTGAGAAATAGAATTTTAGGAGTTAATTGCCTTATTCTCAGGTGAACACAGCATGATTAGATGTTCCTGCCCACATGTTGAGTTCTAGCCACTTATTTTGTCTATACATCACTATATGCAGTGCCAGAAATCTGCTTCTCTGTGCTCATTCAGTGCTCCTGGAGACTCAGAGCTCAAGCACTAAATTTGCGTTCTAAGAGCTGCAGAAAATTTTGTAAGCAGACACAAGGCCATAAAGATGGTCAGAGGGCTGGAGCACCTCCCCTATGAGGACAGGCTGAGAGAATTGGGGTTCTTCAACCTGGAGAAGAGAAGGCTACAGGGGGACCCTATAGCAGCCTTCCAGTACCTGAAGGGGGCCTACAGGAGAGATGGGGAGGGGCTTTTTACAAGGGCATGCAGTGACAGGTTGAGGGGTAATGGATTTAAACTGGAAGAGGGCAGATTTAGACTAGGTATTAGGAAGAAGTTCTTTACTGTGAAGATGGTGAAGCACTGGAAGAGGTTGGCCAGGAAACTGTGGATGCCCCATCCCTGGAGGTGTTCAAGGCCAGGCTGGATGAGGCTTTGAGCAACCTGCTCTAGTGGAGGGTGTCCCTGCCCATGGCAGGGGGGTTGGAACTTGATGATCTTATAGGTCCTTTCCAACTCAAAACATTCTATGATTCTATGATGAAGTGCCTTTTTGCTGGAGATGTTTTGAGTAAATTCTGTCTGTTGCTTTGAAATAAAGGGATACTGAATCTAAACATGTACAAAGTGGGCAGTTATACCATAAACCAGATCCAATTTTATTTTATTTTTCTAAAAAGAAAAATAATCTAGGATGATAGTGACAAAAATATGACTCCAGTTCTGTCCTCTTTGGAGCAAGTTTTCAGTTTTGCAGTTTTTGAATATTTGCAGAAAGGAATCTATTGTGGAAATTATTCAGAAACTTGTCTTTGGAGCAGGCCTTTCTGGCTGCCTGCACTTTTGCGGGTCTTAAGATAAATTGCTGATATGCCATTGCCAAATTCAGCACATGCTGCAACTCACCCTGCTTCACCAACTTTTATTAGAGGTGACAGGTAATGCAGTCTGAAAATAATCCAGGCCTTCTGTTGTCACAGGAGGCACTTCAACTGTCATGCAAATGAAAGCTGTTGACATTTATCTGTGTTTTCTTTTTCTTTGTTTCATTATATAATTAATGTGAACTTTTGAAGTGGAGGAGAAAGTTCCCGTTTTCACTGTGACGCATGGTGAAAAACACATTTCATCTTTCTTCCTTATTCTTTTCATGAAGACTCAGTTGTATAAAATAACAAGAATAATCTGGAAATTGTAAGATACTTGTAGGTAAGAAGATATTAAACTGAAAAGTGGTATTTATCTGTGCTTATAGAAGTCTTAAAAATGATAGAAAATAATATTCGTTAGTTGAGTGGCACAGTTACAGTTGCCTATGAGAAACTACAGCAGTGGTTAAATTTTTATAAACCCTACACTAAACTGAGTAGATGGGACTACCAGTCTCTCCCCTTTCACTGCTGGGTTGAAAAGCATATGGTTGTTATTGCTTGTGTCAGAAATAGCCAGTCTGTAACTCTTGAACCTCATGCAAATTGCAAAGGCTTATTAAAGAGCCAAGTTTAATTTGTAGTTTGGTTCTGACAATTTATTCACTGATGCTAAATCACTCGTCAAACAACATGCATTTAAACCTGCTGCGTGCACTGCATGTGCTGCAGTTGATTATAGACTTTTGCAAGAATACTTTTATTATACAAATACTACTATGAGATAGCTTAATTTAGTATAAATATGCTTTAGTTGACTCTTGAGACTTACTCTTTTGCCTCATAAATATGAACCTGAATAGGTCTAAAGAGGGCTTACCTGCGAAATCCATTAATGTGGCTCATATTTTGGATTTAAAAGTCTACTGACATACCTTCCAATCAAAAGACCACTTTGGAAAAATGGCAATACTCCAATTAAAACTGTGTTTTATTCTTTAACTCAATGTAAGGCTTAGACTGGCCAGTGGTATTCAGTTAAATGTTTCACTTACAGCTGTCTGACAGCTGAGGGCTTTTTGTCCCCCTGAAATCTGAGAAAGATTTGGTTTAAAGCCTGACCATTTGAAATTGTGGTGTAATATAATCTATTCTCTTGGACTGCCTTCTCCAATGCACAATCAAGAATTTATAAGGGATTAGGAACACCACTGAGTGACAAAAATGGAAAATACATGTGTAATATGTTTACTATACATATTATTGTTGGTAAAATGTCTGAATCAGACAGATCTACTTTTATTAATGCTTTTATTGCAATAAAAGTTTGATCTTTCATCTGAAGGAGAAAATTTTAAGTTATAAAGAATACTGTTCAATAGAAAAAACCCATAAAGGTAAATTTTAAATGGCAAATGAAAACATTTTAGAATAAAATTCCTGCAGAATAAATTAAGAAATGTTAAAATGTAAAATAAAGCAGAATTATACCCCTATTTTCCAATGATATTCTGCTTTCTTGTCATGTCTGCAAAAAGATCAATCCAACATGTATTTTTTGTTCTAAAAATAAGTAAATAAATAAAAATTTTTTGCCTGTTGTGCCTGAAAGTTTGTCCCTCGTGAATTACTGCTGTTTTTAAAAAGTTTACAATTGGCCTCCTGTCATTTAGGGTGGGGAGTGAATGGTGTCTGACAGTTCACTGAACATGTTTTAGAGGTGAAAGAAAATATGGAGTTAAAAAGAAAATAATGTTAAAATACATCACTACTTTGCAATAGAGTGCTCTAAGCTGGTATCTTTCTTCCCTAAATAATTTTCTAGATAAGAAAATGCAATAGGTTTAATCTAGTCAGACTCTACTGAAACATTTGATATGATGTCCCATGTATTGTTTAGCTAGTGTGGAGAAGGCAGTGATCAGCTTAAGAATTGCAAGTTAGACAAAGAATTATCTAAAGGGAAGGCAGCAGGTTCTATTGGAGTGATATCTATAAGATTGGTGGGAGGTTTCACAGAGATGTCCTTTGTGTTTTGGTTGACCTGATTTATTTTAAGTCGTGAGGCATCATCTCTAAATGGAAGACTGTGATTATCTCCTGAGATGTTAGTGACTAGCTGAAACAGAAGTTTAATAGCTTAAAATAAAAAGTTATGCACATAGGGAACTAAATAACAAATACTTTTGCTGTAAGTTGGAGGCTTGTCTACTTCAAATTACAGAAGACAAGACAGACTTCAGTCTCTTAGGAGGTCACAGCTTGACTCATAGTTAACAATCTGGAGTTTCTGTGAAAAAGAAATATGGGATTCTAGAATCCATAAGACAAACTTTTTTCACTAGTGAAATTAATACTGTTGTACAATGGGAAACAATCCAGCTGGAATATAATAAACATTTCTTGGTACTCAAGTTTAAGAAAGGTTTATCCATACTGGAAGAAGTAGAATGTGGACCAGTAATTTGATGTCATGCTGCAGAATCCTCTTAAAGAGGAGATTAGATGTGACAGGAATGGAGAAATAAAGTCTGGGAACCAGGAAGGGTTAAGATCTTCCTTAAACTGAAGGAGGTATCAGTACAAAAATAAAAAGAATGGAGTGGCCAAGAATAAATTTGGGGTGAATATAAAACGATGGTTAGGGAAGTGAGATTTTACAGCAGACTTCCCTCTAGGTGAGTTGGAACAATTGATTTTGATCACTTTGTGTGAGGAATTATATGGTTGTACTCGTAGTAGAAGGCCTAATTTGATCACTGAGCAAGATTAAGAGAATTCCTAACAGTAAGGCAGAATTGAGAAGCCTTTTCTAGTTCCTGGTTGTGTTACTGAATTCACATTTAGGCCTTCCAGACATACAGGATATGTAGTTCAAAGGCTTCTTAACAGAGATTCATTTGACAACCTGACAAGATAGCTGCTCTTTCTCTTGATATAATTTATTTAAGTGAAGGAATTTTGTTTATAGCTTCTGGTTTCAGCTGAGACAGAGTTAACTTTCTACATAGTAACTAGTGAGAGGCTGTGTTTTGGATTCGTGCTTTGAGGAAAGCTCTAACATACTGATGTTTATAGTTGCTCACAGGACAGTCAAGGACTTTTCAGCTTCTCTGCTGTGCCAGCCAGTGTCTGCAGGTACAGGAGAAGCTGGGAGGGAGCACAGCCCCAGTTACTAGCCTAGGACTCTACCTTAGGTTTAGGATTGACACTCAAATTGGCCAATGGTCTATTCCATATCATGCACATCATGCCCAGTATATAGACGAGGATCTATCCGGAAGCTTGCTCTCTTGCTCTGGCTCAGCTCTCTTTCCCGGTTGGTTCTTTCTGGGTGGCCCCTCTCCCAGGATCATCTCCC
>VZTO01010341.1:0-11509 GCA_013400615.1 Syrrhaptes paradoxus | reverse complement strand
TGTTGAGTGCCTGCAGCTGTCCTCATTCTGCTCCACTCAGCAGCCTCCAGCCCTGTTCTGGAGGATTCATTGGGCCTGGAGGGAGGGGATTGATACCAGCCAGTGCTGCAGTTACTCCTAATAAAGAGAAAGCCTTGTATTAAATAAAGACTGACACAGCATGTCTAATAAAAATGAAACACAAAAGCTGCACAGGGTTCCCTGTCCCACAACACGCCATTGCATTGCTCCCCATCAATGGCCATGGTGCCATCTTTCAGTAGAGATGTGTCCCAAGCACTGAGAGCACACTGCCTCTGTCCCCACCTTCTCCCCTGGCAAATGAGCCTTTGGTTCCACCCACGTTACAACATCATCTGTGCAAAAGGCACATCTTTGCTATTCATTAATTAATTACCATGGGCAAGACGGAGTAACATTGGTGTCCAATGGAGGAAACTCCTAAGCACGTTGAAATATACTTTTGCTGAAGAAAACCTGCCCCTTTAGGGTGAAAACGATTAAACAGAAGCTGATACAATCTACACGCCCCTCCCACTGCACTCTGCTCCCCCTTGACTTCAGTTCCCCTAGATTCACTCTTGCTCATATTCTGCCTGACAGGTTACCCCAGTCTCAGACAGAATGGGCCCAGTTACTAGAATCTCAGCAGAAGTATCATGACTCAGAGCTACAAAAATGGCGTGAGATCATCAAATCCTCGGTGATGCTTCTAGACCAGGTGAGACCGCACGGCCAGTTAGCGCTGTGACGAGAGGGTCACTGTGTCCTGCCTGCCAGCCACCCACTCGCAATCCTTCAGCCTTACCTGGTTCATTGTAGTCCGTCAGGTGCGTCACCTCCACTCTGTGTCCCGCCGTAGAGGTGGGCAGCAGGTCCCAAGGGCCGTTCGCAGATCCCGCTGCAGCTTCTCCATCACCTCACAGGGTCCACACATGTCAAGGAGAGAATTCTACAGGGCAAAAAAAACCTTATATTAGCACATCTTTTATCTAGTCTCTGGCATCCCAGTTTGGAAAGGAAACGTTTTACCTCAATCCTTGGTTCATACGTAGCTTGTGCGGACAAAGGGGACACACTCTGCGGGGGTCCTTGATAGCACAAAGCCGGGGTTTTGGTATCCGCTGTGTGATGAGCCGGCTGTGCATGGGGCTGCTTACAACAGAGTTGATAAATGAACACTGCTCTACCCTATGGAGAGAACTGCTCTCCCCTTCTCCATTATCTTGGAAAATGGTCCTTCACAGGCTCCCATCTTCTCAGTCCCCATTTGTACACCCTGGCCCTGACGCACCCCTCCCAAAAACCAGATGATGACGGTAGCAATACTTTACGTGGAAGGAGGAGGCACCGATGGGGAAGGAAATCCCGAAGCGCTCTCACCTCTAGGGTAGCATCACAGTGGAGAAATTTCTTGTCTTGCAGATGAAGGATTCACTAATAAATCTTCAGAATGGCATCGGATCCCGGGACTTCGGGTCAGATCCAGAGGAGAAACGGAAACGTTTCCACTAACAGGCAGGAATGCAGGAGGCCAGAGGACGGTGTGCAATATGTGTAAATAGGATATATAAATATATATATAAATATATATATATATACAGAATATAAATATATATATTATATACAGATTTTAAGAGAAAAAAAAAAAAAGCCTACGTATCGAGAGGAAGGATTGACCTCCAACACTGGCTGAAATGGAGCGTCTCGGCAGTAGCGTGGTGTGTGTGGGAGGGCTGTGCTCTCCCGGCACTGAGGTGCGCTTAGGGGTGCGCCCGAGCGTGCTCCCCTGGGCCCGTGCACCACTATTCTGTAATATTCCTGGCTGTTTGTCTGTCTGTCTGTTTTTTGTTGTTTCAAAAGGAAGCATCAGAGTGAGTGCCCCCCCATCCCTCCCTGCGCATGGAGACCCCTGACTGACTCTATTTATCTATACACACAAAGGGGACACTGTCAACTTTCTTACCTTGCTGGCTTCAGGGCAGAGAGGTTTTGGCAATCGCTGTCAGTCCCTTACAAAAACTATTCCGCGTTTAGAGAGAAGGCTTCTGGAAGAATTGCTGTAGGTCTGTTGCAAGCAGATCTCACTGGCAATCACCTTCTCTGCTTCTTGGAGCAGAAATACAATTTGCTGTCGTGCCGGCCAGCCTGGTTCAGAGAGCAAAGCACAGAATATAAATGAACCGAAATGCTTTCTCCAAACACTAGTTTGCCACCTCCTGTTATTGATGCTGCATTAATAGCCAGGGAGATGGTGGGGAGGGGGAGTATCTGCCTACAAGGTACGTGGATGGAGGAGAGCCATACCGCAGAAAGCACACTTCCATTCCCTTTGACAGTGTCCCCTTTACATTTTCTCTAGTTCTCAGCTTTCTGTGTGCTTGGGCCCCTGCCATAAGCCATCCCTGTGCTGAAGATCTACATTGGTGCTGAAAGGGCTACTACCTGTGCAACTTCCCATAAAGGGGGAGTACCCCAACTTAAAACCAAAATTAGTATTTATTTGCAAGCACTCCCGCTACCCTGCTCAGCAAATTTCCTCCCTGCCCCTGGTCTGCAAGACCATTTTGCTCGCACCACCTAGCCCTTACCTTGTCTTATAACTGCGGGAAAACAAGGAGAAAATGAATAACTTCCTTTCCTTCACTGGGGTATTTACATGACTGCATCTGTATAGCAACAACCATCACTGTGGATATTTACGTGACTGCAGCTGTATAGCAACAAGGCCTCCCGAAGTCCAGGAGAGGTTAGGAAGGGTCAAGGGGACCAGAAAATAAAAAAGGGACCGTCAGTGGGTGGCAGGATAGATCTCCATGGCGTGAGGCGTGGTTTCCGTCATAAACTGGATAGTGAAGCATTGGCTGTGGAAGCAAGCCACGCGGTAGAGCTGCATTAAAAGATGTGATGCATTGTCACTTGTTCTGGGGGATAATGCCAGCCTCCCATTAGCAGCCAGATGAGGAAGAAGGGCAGCGATGCTGCGCTGCGCCAGGTACCAAACGCCACCGTGACTGATTGAGATGCAGGGTAATGTTTGAACATTTAATAAATGTTTTTTCCACTTACCCAGCCAGGTAGATTAGGTGATACGCGAGGTCCTTGGTCTCCATGTTGTTCAACACCAGGGTTTCTTCTCCTTCTGAATGGTGGGAGGGAGTCAGCTGCATGTTCCCCGTATGCAAGCAGAGCAGTTGTAGCTCATCCATTGTCTCTAGCTCCAAAGGGCGCTGAAAGAGCAGGGGACATAAGGGTGAGTAACTGGTCTTTGTATCTCTGTACCAGGAACTCCCACCCGCACCACTGGTTGACAAAGTTGAGTATAAGTAAAACCCTCACAAGCTCCCACTTACACATTGCAGTTAGGGAAAGGGGATGTATGTAGAAGTAACCTGCTGATTTCTCCCAACCTACTCACCACTTTCATGACCAAGTGCTAAACACAATGTGTCCCACAGAAGAAGACTCACATTTGAAGGGGCGTGGATGAAGATGGATTATCAAAAAGACATTTAAGAGTGTGAAAGCAGGTACAATTGGGAAAAACATGCCTCAGCAACTAGAGAGTAACATGTATTTATGACTATTTATTTATTTAATGCTGCTGACTACTATACTGCTCCCTGATTTTTTTCCAGGGAGGCTGCTAAAACGGCTACCGTACAGTGAAACTGAGGTGCTAGTGCCTGGGAAGGGCATTCTGCAGCTTATCTTGGGACAGGAGGGCCCTGACTCCCTACTGTGACTTGCCACACTGCCCAAGAGTCCTGTTCCCCCACTAGTCACTCCCACAATTACTGAGCACAGAAAGGTCCCCCACTGCCCTACTGCCCCTTTCCTAGAATTTAATTCCAAGCACCAAGAAAGAAGATGGAGAGGAAGCCCTGTGCTTGCCACCTTGCCCATGCCAGAAAAGAAAATGGACACATCTTGAGAGAGAAAACTGGGATGTGGGGTCTCTGCCACCTGGCCAGTAGGGTTTTGTACATAGTGGATGAAACCCATTGAGAAGCAGAGAAACTCACCTGTCCGAGAGGTGTCGAAAATAAACACTAGTGATCACAGTTGGTTTCTTACCCATTTCACATTCTCTTGCTAGTTCTGGAGACAATAAATCCATTCACGCATCCATGCACCCTTCTTCCTCTGCAGCGTTCTTCCAGATAGCCGCTGCGTTAGGCTGGGGATGTTCCCGCTGACACAGCTTCCTCGGGCTTGGCCCTAGAGACAGAATTGCACAAGCTCTGTTAAATTAACGTGAGGCCACGCAGAGGCAGCTAGAACAATCTCAAGCATTAACATTCGTTCCACCTGCACATTACTTTAAACTGGGTTTAACACATTTGACATCTATCCGGACACAAAGAAACATTAAATCCTTCAATAAAGAGCATAAAGGTGGTGGTCACCAAACAAAACCTTGTCCGGGCAGTGCCCTTCAGACCGAGGAAGGTTTTTTTATGAGGCCTTACATTTTTTTTTCTCATATTCCTCGTTACTTTTCTTTTGCACCCAAGCAGCTTGGAGTTGGATAGGATTAATGATCTTTTCTTGCCTCTCAGTGATGCTGCTGACACAGAGTATGCATTTATGGTGGCAGTCTGCCATCTGAGCACCTGCCCCCACCTGTCTAGATCTAACAAAGGGAAACCTGATCGATACGCAACACGCCGTTATTATAAATATGACCCCGTATTGAAAGAGGCATGAAGCATGATGCTTTGCTGGATTAAAAGCCTCGGCACAAAACCGCCCCTGAAATAATGATGCCTGCATTGCCACATCCCCTCCCAGCAAGCCTGGGGTGCTTCATCTGGGTCCTAACCGGACCAACCCCGTTAGCTTCAGAAACTCCCCTGGGTGTAGACAGGGACAGACTTTTTAGCACTAACCCATGTAGCCTACATATGTGCTTTCTCCTACCTTTATACAAGAAGGCAGAAATTTGTTTTCCAAGTAGTGGCTGGAGACACTTTTGGTCTGGGGACTTGTGACGAGGCCTTTGGGATATGCTCTGCAGTCCTTGCTGTGCAGGTATAAAGGTGATGGGAAGACACCTGTGCTACGCCAAGGCTGAGTAAAACACACGCTTGCAAACGTGACGGCTTGGCTTTCTGCGTGTCAGAACTGCTAGCCAGGGTGTGCACACCTGCAGGTTTTGGTGACCATGGTACTTGTGTGTCATGTAGCCTTAATTCCTCTCCCTCTCCTGGTAGCTTTGCCTTCTCAGCTGGGTGTTTCCGTCATCTTTTGGTGATCCTGAGCCTTACAAACAGACGAGACAGAGTGTAGCCTGCAGCTTTCACACCATCCAGCAGCTAGGACAGAGTGGCACAGACAGCATCCAACGCTAAAGGGACGAGCACTGCTCACGCAGAATGAGCTGCAAAATCGAGGTTAGGGGTGGAGGTTTGGGGGGAGTGAATCACTCCTGGATACCTAGATTGGTCTTTTCTGTGCTGCTAGGAGCAGGAAAACGTTTGGGACTCCTCTTCCCCTTGGGAACTGCTCATTGACATGCCAGCATGTGAGTTAATGTCTATAAACAACTGACCTGTGAAGGCTGGTACCCAGGGGTACATGGTCTCTAGCCTAGGGCAGTCCTCTAGGAAGAGCCTCTGTCCACAGTGCGGCTCACAGTGTGTGGCAAACATGTTGAGTACTCCTCTGCCATCAGGGTGGAGATGCTACGTGCCCGAGAGGACTTCTCTACAGTGTTTCTGTGATGTGTACCAAACTAGCCATCTGAACCAGGCAGCACCCTATCGGTCAGCATTTGCTTTTCCCAACCAGGACAGAAGCAAACCGCTTCCCAATTTAGAGGTGGGACAGTATGCAGAAAAGTACAGTCAGTAACAAACCCTTTAAAGCAACAGTGCCTGGCCCAGGGGAGGCAATTCTGTCATGTTTGTCAAGCGGCTGCTACCGTCCCACAGCTCTTGACACCCGTGCTTTCTGCGCCAGATCTCCCCCAGGCTTGCTGCCGCTGATGTGTTTCATGGCACAGTCACGTAGACTCTGGCTTGGTCTTTTCAGACAGTCTCAGCACTAGTTAAAAACCCGGCAGGACCTTGCTTAAAACAATACTCGAAACAGAGACTCTTAAACCAAAGCATCTGAGGTGAGTGGCTCACAAAACATTTGTGTCGGTGTAGTTTCTACGATGCGGCTGAGCTGACTTTCTGGCCCGTTCCCCTGCCTGGCATGCTCTGATCTCTCTATGCTTTGCAATCTCTCCAGCACGAGTCTCTCTGTGCCATAATACCTTTCTTTTTCTAGATGTGCGCACTGGCCAAATAATCTCCTCGTGTCTCGATCGACTGCCGATTGAGATTATTTCCCCATCTAGCCAGCCAGCATGGGCTTGTCCCTTAGCACAGACCCGTGGCGTGCCATGCCCCCCTCTCCCACAGCCGTTTTGCAGTGCTTGCTCTGCCTTTTCCCTCTCCCCTCACACCCTTGCTGCTGGACAATCATTCCCTGTGTCATAGATGGACTGAGCTGGTGCTGTCCCTGCTTGCCTTTCCTTGCCCCAGTCTATATGCTCTTTAAGTGAATGTGGTTTTGGTTTTTTTTTTTTTCAGTAGGGAAAAGGACTTCCTTCTGCGGAAGGAATGATATTTGCACGTGGCTCAGGGAGGTACCTCCTCTGGCCGTTTCTGTTACCTCACTCATTTAGGCCAATTCCATTGCTAATGTTAAATGGCCACCTTCCCCAACCCAACCTCTGAGAATAGTTAGGGGATAAAACCAACGTGCAGCTCAGGTTCTAGAGCCATTTGGTCACGTCTCAGTTTTGGCCCAAACTGCCCCAGTGGCACTAAGACTTGGGAGAGCGGCTGTTACGAAACGGTGACTTTCTCCAGCAAAGAGGTGGAGCCTGTGACACCCGCACGTTGTTTCCCATCTTCGCAAGCCCACCTCCCTTGCAGTAGCACTTAGCATATATGGAAGCACTAACCTGGCTTTTGGCCCGATGCGGTCTGGGGGAGCAGCAAAACCGTTTCCAGCGTTAAAACCTCCCTGGACGGACATCGTGTGGCGGTGGCACCTCTGGGACGTTATCATTCTCACGGCAGTCCATCTCCCATCGCGTGCTCCAGGGCTGGATAAAGCTGCTAAAAACCTGGAGCGCGTTCTCCCCACCCGAGGCCCTGGATCCTGCAACCCCAGTTGCTGTGCGTAACTGCAAATTCATGAGCATCGCCTCATGGCAGCAAGGAACGGGCGTGGGTCGTACCATCATCCTTCTGGATTTCGCCCCCAGAGCCCGGGAAGCGGGGGGGCTGCTGGCCGAGGCGCCTGTAGCGTTAACGTGAACTCGAGGGTGGGGTGGGGGAGGAACCGTGGGTTTGTTTTAGGAGTTGTCTAACTGTCATAAACTTTGCGCTGTGCGCAAAAATGCGATAAAACGATAATGAAACTTACCTGCTAGAACCTAGGAATTGTAAAGGCTACGCAGCCAAAACTTAATGTAAAGTAGCTAGCACAATGGAAGTACAGTATAAATTAAAAAGATCTATCAAACAAACAGCGTGACTCGTGAGTGCTTTGTTCTTTTTATTAGCCTGCCTGTTCTAAAAGTCTCTTCTGTCATTTCCAAATACAGAGAGAGTCTTTTCAGAGACCAACCGGGACCGTCTCTTCCAGGACACAGCCTGCTTTCAACACCACCCTTGGAAAAACCCAATTTTAAAATATTTCTTTTTTTTGCTATAAGAATTTTGAGCAAAATTTAGACACCATTTTCTCCTGCCTAGAACAACACAGGGCAACAGTCATATCCATCTGCAGGAACTGGAAAAGTGAGAGATATGTCCAAAAAAAGCATCTTAAGAAGATGCACGTAAGATACCGGAAGGTGCAGAACTAGAGGATGGCCCTTCTTTACCACCTGAGGTAGCTCTCAAGAAGTTCTCAGTTTACTCCTTTTTTGATTTAACAGTATGGCACCAGAGGGTTCCCCATGCGAGAGATATGTCCAGGAGCAGAGTTGAAGTGGGAGAGGTTACGTGACCTTACCTAAAACACCGTGGGCATCAACGCCGTGGTCAGCGAGGGCAACTCTGGAGTTGCAATCTAGTCCCTCCTCTGTTGCCGTGGGTTTAGAGTTAGGATTATGCCCAAAATTGCCCTGAGGCCAGGTTGAGTTGGCCTAGGAAAAATGAAGACATCCAGGTGAATTAGAAGAGCTGCTTTTCCCCTTTTGGATGGTTGGGTTTTAAGGAACCGGTGCCCACTCTACCAGTGCGCTTCATCTGGGAAGTACTCGGGTTGCCAGACTCGACTCTGCCCTTGAGAGCGATCCTACTGGGAAGACTGCGTTGTAGTAGTTTACTAAAGCTGACACCCACCCTAAAAAAGGAATTTTGAACAACTGCCAGTTAGAAATCTGGCCTGGGCCTGACTTACAAATGGAGTAATTTCTGTGACTGTAGCAACACATAAAAAAGCAGCAGAAAGAAGCAGAGGAAAGCCCATAAGTGGGAAGCATGCCTTGATTCACAAGCACTTAGTAACTATTTAGAAGTGGTCAGTGTAGCAAAATTTGTCAACTCCTGCAAGCAGTACAGGCTCCATTGCAGCAGGGATGTAACAATGTTTGCTATATGAAAAAAAACCAAACCTTCCCCCACTTTGTCTTAAGGTACAGTTCCACCCTGGCCAATATTTCTGCCTTTTTCTCTCCTGCTAATTCTAGTTGTTGAGCTCAACTGATCTACATTTAAGGCCAGAAAACAAATTTTACCCTTCTTACCCACTACAATTGAAGAGGTAAGCTTGCGTAGGAAACAGTGAAATTTCAGCGTGAATCCTNGCGATCCTACTGGGAAGACTGCGTTGTAGTAGTTTACTAAAGCTGACACCCACCCTAAAAAAGGAATTTTGAACAACTGCCAGTTAGAAATCTGGCCTGGGCCTGACTTACAAATGGAGTAATTTCTGTGACTGTAGCAACACATAAAAAAGCAGCAGAAAGAAGCAGAGGAAAGCCCATAAGTGGGAAGCATGCCTTGATTCACAAGCACTTAGTAACTATTTAGAAGCGGTCAGTGTAGCAAAATTTGTCAACTCCTGCAAGCAGTACAGGCTCCATTGCAGCAGGGATGTAACAATGTTTGCTATATGAAAAAAAACCAAACCTTCCCCCACTTTGTCTTAAGGTACAGTTCCACCCTGGCCAATATTTCTGCCTTTTTCTCTCCTGCTAATTCTAGTTGTTGAGCTCAACATTTAAGGCCAGAAAACAAATTTTACCCTTCTTACCCACTACAATTGAAGAGGTAAGCTTGCGTAGGAAACAGTGAAATTTCAGCGTGAATCCTGTGCAGCCGTGGATCATTTACGATGAATGCTGACTATTCAAACCAGTGACTAATTATCACAAGAAAGAATTATGATTAACTAGGAAAAAAAATCAGCGGTTTGTGTCTGTTCCTCTAGGTGGTGCTACACTCTAGCATGAGAAGAGCGATATATCAGTTCCAAAGAGTGCTACCATTTTACAAAGCTCTCCATCCTTCTCCTGCGAGGGCTGTGCACAGTATTTACTTTGCTTGCCTGTTTGTATCAGGCTGTTCTCCTTTGGGGGTTTTCCCCAGGAAGAGGTGAGCTGCGTACCTTGTCCTACCGGCTTGCCTGTTGTTGCAGAAGGCGGCTCCACGGGTTATTCCTATCACTGTGTCTCTGCGTACTTGAGGAGTAAACCTGCTACGCAAGGCAAATGGAAGGAACTAAGAATTTTGACACCGGCTAAATGAAAAGGGGTGGGGGGGGTGAGTACAGGGGATTCTTATACTTATATCATACTGCCTCCTGAAGTACTTCAGGATCTATATTCTCAGTTCCCTCTAGAAGCAAGTGTGAACACGGCTCAGGGACTCATCCTTCCTACTACGCATTTTCAACAATTCTAACGCATCATAGCCCTACTCTGCCTGTGCCGCCCAGAGCAACTCACCAAGCAACAACTAACTGATTAAATATTTCCTGTTTAACACTAATAAGACTGCTTGGGCTGTAGCATATGGTGGAACATCACCTTAAGATGACCTCATTCCCAGTCCTGCAGGTCCGAGTAACACGGCATACATACCCTTTACCTCTGCAATGGAGAACTAGCATATTTAGCAAATAAAGGTGGTGACAGCAGCTAAGAAATGACACTTAACATTTACAAAGCCATTAAGGTGATGATGAGACTGAAACTTGGGAAGGAGCCGTGCTGCCCGCACCCCTGTGCCCTTTGCTCAGCATGCTTCAAAAGAAGAGTCCTTGAGCAAACGGGCTGGCAGCTCAGAATGGAGTCGTGAGGCCGAAGTCAAGGCTGTACAGAGTCCAAGGCAAACGGAAGAGAATTTACACTTCCCATTATTTCCTCCTGACGGCGCAGAGCTCTCCCTCAAACCTGGCTGGCGTGACACGGTCCTTCTGTCTTCAGAGCCCCTGCAATTGAGAGAATTCCTCTTGGTGCATGAGTGATTTGACCTTACCGGAGATCGTGATATGATTTGCACGATAACTGACAGGATGTGAAATAAGACTTTAAAAGATCTAGATTTTGGTCTTTTACACACAAAGTCTTTCCTAGCAGTCATTTCCTTTGGAGCTAGTGCCCTTCCATTCCTCCTGAGCACAGCTCCCCATCTGCAGGGGACAGGGACTATTCCCAACTCCACAGGAATGGGCAAAGGAGGAGACTTACACCATGGCACGGAAGTGGATGGGTGTGTTGGTTAGGAATTTACAGTGGTATTGATACACCCACCATCTAAAGATACATCTATTGCTTCAAAGGTCACTGAGGAAGCTCCAGAGACGGAGCACAGCCAGGCTCCAGGAGTCTGCCATCCACCTTTTCTCCAGCCTCACACACGCCTAACCCCCAGGAGTCACAGCAGGGATTGACTATTTCCTCATCGCCTACCTTGGTGCCGTTCGTTCCGCTGCCTCCTCTCTGCTATTCCTCCACAGGCACGGCACAGTTTTCCTTGTTTTCTGATGGAATCGCAAGATAGTCTGTCCTGTAGTTGGAGGCAAGGAGGAAAGCATAACCTCAAGTGCAAAAAAACTAGTTTGGGTCCATTCACCCTTATAAAGATACTGAATGCCTGTAAGTATCTCTAAGGCAACAAATGTCACCTGTAAAAGATTCTGTAAAATACACTTGCAGTAGGAAACTCTTCTTTCCATAGTCAGGAGCAGACACCAAGCCTTCCCTACTGTAGAATCCTGCAGACACAGCCTTTCAATCTTGTACAAAGAGCATCCTTACCTAAGCCAAGGATGTAGAAAGATGGGAATAGGCCAGTATGAAAATCAGAACACCTCTGGTGTGCCAACTGCATCTGTGATTCAGATCCTGAAAGCGGACCTTCCAGGAGAGCATCCCTGTGCAGTTCAAACCGGGACACTTTGGAATACACCATGGCCACCCTCCCTACATGGTGTGCTGTCCCTCATCGCACCAAGTGCGCCGTCTCTTCTGGTACTCCTAAGCATTGCAATG
>VZTO01010340.1:2208-15510 GCA_013400615.1 Syrrhaptes paradoxus | reverse complement strand
TTTTAGCTACTGGAAAAAAATGAGCAAATATATTTTCAGTGGAGAGTATTCATTCTTCCTTTCAGGTTAGTAATTTTCTCTCAGTATATCCCCACAGTAGAATAAGAAAAGAGATATTTTATCCCCAAATCCACCAGAATAGGATGGGTGTTTCTCAGTGTCAGGTAAAAAATGTTGCAGGAAATATTTACTTACATACTTCTCAGAGCAGAGCTGATTTGCATTGTCCTAGATTAAAGTATAGGCATAGAGAATTCATGTCTGTGCATAGTACCCTGTATAGACATACCTATTTCATCTTTGCAAGCTATTTTCTGAGAACCTTTGTAATTCAGGAAATGTGTACTCTGTTTTTATCTGCAAATAGCAAAAGGATAATAAATCCAAGCCACGCTTCAATAAAGTGAGAGAGGAGGGTGTGAATGGAGGAGCTTCAACAATAGTAGGGGTTTTTTTTCTCAGTTTTTCAAATAAAAGCTACATATCTATTTTCCACAAGGGCAGCTCCTTGGGGAATAATGGTGTAATCTGGATTTTTTTCATGGGCTGAGACAAGTCTGTAGAGTATTCTATCTATACGAAACACAGGTCAAGGAAAACTTGAACTATGAAAATAAAAAAATATTTGTTTCATTCATTGTGATATTTTATCCTGTGCCTTTTTTTCCGATAGCTTTTTCCCTTTCTTTACAAACTGATGAACCCATTTATCCTGCTCTCCTCCATTATTCTCTTTACCCAATAAACACCTTTTTATGATGAATTAATATGAAGACAAGAGGGTAGCTTGTCTAGAGTTTCTGCTTTGAAAGGCAAGAATGCTTCTGATTTTCTGAGATGAGTTGAAAGCTTCCAGTAAAAAGGCAGATACAGAGTTCCAACAGTAGAGTGTCCCTGTTCCCGTTGAACACAGCATCACTAAGAAGCTGAATCCTAATTCTTTATAAACAACAAGTCAAGTAATTGCTTGATACTTTTCCATAGTTTTATTTTAGCCAGCCCTTTTTAAAAGAATGTGTACTTAAGCTTAATTTTAATTTAGTACATAAATCATAGAATCATAGAATGGGCAGGGTTGGAAGTGATCTTAAAGATCATCAAGTTCCAACTCCCCTGCCATGGGCAGGGACACCCTCCACTAGATAAAAGGCTCGAAGCCTCATCCAGCCTGGCCTTGAACATCTTCAGGGATGGGGCATCCACCACTTCNCATCCCTTCCCTCCAGCATGTTGACTGCACCACACAGCTTGGTGTTGTCAGCGAACTTGCTGAGGGTGCACTTGATCCCACTGTCCGTGTCTCCTACAGAGATGTTAACACCAGTCCCAGTACTGACCCTGTGGAATGCCACTTGTCACTCGTCTCCATTTGGACATTGAGCCACTGACCAGAACTCTTTAGGTGTGACTATCCAGTCAGTTCCTTGTCCACCAAGTGTCCATCCGTCAAATCCACGTCTCTCCCATTTAGAGACAAGGATGTCATGTAGAACAGTGTTGAATGCTTTGCACAGGTCCAGGTAGATGATATCAGTTGCTCTTCCCTTATCCACCAGTCCTGTCACCCTGTTGTAGAACACCAAATTTATCAGGCACGATCTGCTCTTAGTGAATCATCTGCTGTATGCTGCAGCACAATCTTTTCTATAAAATGTAATGGGCAGTTCACTTAATCATGTAATTAAAAATATTACTGGTGCTTGCTTAGTTGTGTGTTTTTCCCTGTTCTGCTTAGTTCAATAGGATTAAAGAAAATTCAGTACAACGAAGCATTAAGTCAAGAAGCTTAGAAAGAGAAAAAAAAGAGTTATGGTGGGTGTTCCTCTTAGAATTTTGCACATGCTATCATCTGCATAGGAATTCCTCCAATGCTGTAGACTACAAAGAGAATGAGAGGGCAGCTAAATATGCAAAGAAGATAAAGAGCTCTGTTATGTGTATATTTTTCCTCTATTCAGACAATTATCCTGGCTGAAAAAAAGAAATCAGAATAAGTTTAATACCAACTGCTGAAATCAGCCTATTTGTACTGAAACTACAGAATGAGCAGCATCTGCATGTGCATGTACACATGTAAATGTTTTGTGGGTAGCTGAGGAGTTAAGCATGTGGCCTTGTAGCTGTTGCAAGGAAAGAGAAGGAGAGCAATTGCATTATTATAGTCTTCATGCTGTTGGGATTATGAACTGAGACCCACTCAACCCAGCAGAAGTCCAAGGGAGAGGGTCGTATCTCATCAAATTCTGCTTGCTGCTGCTGTGGGGTAAATTGTCATCCCTAGCCCTTCAGTGTTTGCAGAGCAAGGAAAGAGAAGGGACTCTCCGTGCCATCTCTCTCTCTCTTCCAGGCTGCACAGCATGTCTTACAGACCATGTCCATGATCTATCTCACAGCAATCACTTCTCCCCTTTGGGGACTTTGACAGGTTTTGCACTGATTTTACTGCAGAATGCAGTTCATGATATGTATAAAATGAAAAAAGAAAGGTGCAAATAGAGCCAAAAAGGGATCAAATGTCTGAATATAACTGCCAATATAATACTTACATGCTATAGAAATTTTTAGCCACCACGAATTTTGGAAGCTTCTTTATATTTGTTAGACTCCTACATCATGTTTGTGGTGTAGGCATGTGAAATTACATGGCAGCATCAAACAGTTCAGAGGAAATCAAGTGGTCTGTGGGATTTACAAAGGGCATGCTCTCTCCCACCTCACTTCTTTGTAAGGTTTGATTTAGTGTGTGCTGACTATCTGACCCGCACCTGAAAGAAGAGGAGGTATCTACTATCTAATATTTTTATGAGTATAGTTATCAGTGTGGTAGCAGTACAAAATCCGATCCTCCCTCTGCCTGATCACACAATCACAGCTCTAGATTCCTGGTTACCTGTGCTAGAGAAGAAGATCTTAGGAACCCTGCTGGCGCTGATCCAATATCTTTAAACATTTTTGCATGCAAAATGTAAGTATTCATTGGTGCTGAATTCAGTAGAGGTGACAGATGTGAAGTCTGAGAGTCATGAACTCACAAGTCAAATGACTGCTGCCTGTTTCTCTGGCATTACCTTAAAAAAAATTTAAAATAAAATCCTAAGCCTTGATTTTAAATTACATCATGTTGATTTCAATGAGTTCACTGCAGTCTCTGGAGATCTGTTCCCATGAGCTATCTATCTGCTAGATTTTCCCCTTGCTCATGGGGTTTAGGAGACTAAATTCTTCTGAGGAACAGGTTTTACTCCTTTTTCACTTACCAATGAAAGGTGATATTGTAGTAATATAAATAGTTACCACTTATGAAGGTATTACTTAAGAAACTAGTTTAATACTTAGATTAATTTGTATTTTCATAGTTGCTCCTAGTTTTTCAATTTATTCTTATTGAGTCAACAGAGAGAATTTCCATGTTTGAGTCAGCAGTACAAAGGATCTTTAATAATACCTATATAAAAAGAAAGAGACTGAAATAAGGTTTAATTCAAGATAAGAAAGGTTTACTCATATTCTTATGTAGTTAAGGTGCTAAATCTGTATTGCCAGACAAAATACATCTAGTTCTAAAAAGAAAGATAAGTAACATGACAACTGGTCTGTTATCAACAACAGAACATTTATGCAAGAGAAAGTATTTCCACATTTGGATTCTCACTGTGACTAAATAATCACCCTTAACTAATAAATCTTAATAAGAGTTGAAAACAGTGCTGGCACCAGTGTTTGTTCACTATGGCCTTGGATCTCAACAGGAGTTCAGGCACTCTTTTCCACAGATGTGTCTCCTCTCATTAGTCTCCCAAACTACCTTCTGCTTCAGCTGGAAATGTTATGGTATAGCAGGGAGGAAAGGCTGCACATAGTGTTATTGCGGTGTACTCCATCCTTTCTCCCGGATAGAGGAGAATGCTTTTTTCAGAACTGGAATCTCCTGCAAAATAGACAGATTTCACAATACAAACACATTTCTGATGAATCAGATCAGGAAGTTTAATTTAGGATGTAATATTTATAATACTTTGTGTATATATAGATATACACATACTCTTATATAATTCATGTGTAAAAAACTTTTAAAAAGTGAAAAAGTGTAAGAATCTGTATTTGAAGCAGGATGGCCCAGTTTGTTGTGTTTTTGGGTTTTTTGATGCAAGAATCCCTTGGAAATTTTAATTAAACTTCAGAAGATTCTTCTGAAAGGTTTTGGTTTGGCTTTTTTTTCTTTTTTTTGTATTGTTATTCCCATTTTACACGTAGGAAAACAAATCAGTAATGCATTGAGGGGACTTATATCACACAACAAATCAGAAGAAGATAGACTGATAAAATGTTGAAATTACCTCTGGCTAATCTAAATATTTAATAACTTAAAATTCCTTATCTGAATAGTGCTTAGCAAATTGCCTGTAGATATTTTTTCTTCTCTCCCTTTTGAAAATTGCACTACTGTCACTGTAAACTATTATAGATTAATCAAATCTGACTGTAGTTGCCTGTGTACATGACCTGGTGAGTGTATCTAATCACTTACATGTAGATGAAATGAAGGGACAGTTTGTAAAACTGGCATCAAATTTCATTGCGCCTTGCATGGTCAGATGCCATTTATATGGTACAAAAATCAGACTCAGCAATTTACCAAAAAGAGCAGATGTCTGATTTTAATCTTGTTAATATGCAGCCTTACTGGTCTTGTAACAGCCCAGAGGAGAACATGTTAACCTCTAAAAATCTGCTACAAGGTGAAAAGTCTAATATTCAAAAAACAGATGTTAATAACAAATTAGAATGGAAAGTACCTCAAAACTGAATTTCCCTCCCTGAGACAGATATTCTGAATGAATAAGAGTTGAATTAAGAAATTATTTAAAGTTCAGGTAGTTTCTTCATTTTCTAAATACACAAATACATGAATGGTTTCTCTCCTGCTGAAATTTGTAGTGTGACTGTTGAAAGAGTTCTGAAAGAGTTTGGAGTAAGATTGGAGATGTTGCATGGCAGGAGTTGACAGCTTCTCAATTCCTTCCAGAGTAGGGGGATGAGAAAAGGTTTCCCATGTCCTGTTTGGTGTACGGGGAGAGATGCTAAAGATCCTTGGTTTGTGGTACCAGATCAGTTCCTTTAGCAGCAAAGTATAAATATTTTCTGTTAGTTCCAGGTAATTCTCTCTTCCCTGTCCTTGAGGAACTGAGCAGCTGAAGCTATTGGAAGGAGAAGGAGGGGTGAAACACTCACAAGAAGATGATTAGCCAAAAGAGGACTGTAAAAAACTTTTAAGAAAGCAGTGAACTAAGTCATCAACATGCGTGAAGAAAAAAGATTTTTAATTATTCTGAAATGTCAGAATCACTAATGTAGATAAAGAAAGACTCTGCAATGTCAGAGGTGAGCAAAAAGGTTTATTTACATTAAATATACTGTCTCGGCATAAAAATCTTAGCTCTGCAGGATAGCAGTTCTGTTAGACTAAGACTTTAAATTTATGTAAACAGAAAATTTCTTCCTCTTAGTTACTTATTTTATGTGTTAATTAAATTTTTATAAGGAATTGAGAAAACAAAAGAACTGTCATCCTATGGAAAATGTTGGAAACATGAACGCTATGGCAAGGATGATGCCTCTAATGTAGGAGGTAAAAAAAGGGCCAAAAGTTGGTCAAAGCTGGGACACTCCACTGAGGAATTATCCTGTATGTTTTCATAGAAAAGTTACTTTGTTCTCATCTCATTATATGCTTTTCCATGCTTTTCCTTCCCATGTATTTTTATTTTATGGGAATGGGTATATTATTGTGGAATTTATTTGGCTTCCCTAACTTACTTATCTCATACCAAGGGCACAAAGATGAGAAGCAAATAGTTAAGAGTTTCTGACTTTCATTTTTTTCCTGCATGCTTTGTAAAGACCGTTGTGCAGCACCTACAAAACAACAGCCCTCAAAATAACACAGCCTTCCTGGATGTGAAATTCCATGTGTTCAAAAGGAATGCAGAAGTAAAACTCAGCTCCCTCAAAAACAAACAAACAAAAAACCGTGCAGAGAAGGAGCCACACGGTACAAAAAGGTGTGTTTTGGGCCTGGGACTTCTTTGAGTTAGGGGGAGCCTTTCAGGTTGCTTCCATGAGCAGTAGTGAACTCGGTGGCCTCGTCAGAAAGGACTCTCTCCTGAGCTTTGGTTTCTTTTACATGTTTGTGTTATGGAGTTATTTTTGTTTGTTTTACCACTTACCGTTAACGAATGTTCTCCCTAGTTACATATGCATTTATGGTTACCTTAAAAATGTTAAAAGCTGGTCCTATTTGGAATGGAGAAGACAAAAACGTCAAAGCTCCAAAGTTCCCAAACTCAGCATGTGGGGATTAGGGACTTCCAGAATAACTGTTTGAGTGAAGTGAACAACATTTTAAAGATTTGTGACAGTTTGCTTCTTCACAAGAGATGGTCACTTAAGATAAGCCCACCAGGTCATCTTGGATATTGATTTTTGCTAAATCTGAATTTCCCTGTTTTGTTGGATTTGTGCTGGCTAGTTAATAGTACATTAATATACCAGAATCCTAATACAGTTTGTTTTGTGCCTTTTTTTTTTTTTTTTGCAGCCATTTCAATTTAGTGTTTGGAGCACTCTGTTTTTACAGATGGTTTAAGCGTGCAAAAGCAGTTATGTTTTTACTGTATGGTTCTGTTGATAGTCTGGTTGTTGTCAAGGAACACAGATGGTGGATGCTACTTATTTTCCACTACTTTAGAATCCAGATTTTCCATCTTTTTTCCCTGTATAATTTGCAAATCCTCAATTAAATTTTATTGGTGAGCCTTCAGTGATCTCTCTATGTACAATTTACAGATTGGTCTTGTGTTCTTAAGCTTGACTGGCATTTTTTAATGGAGGATATTTTTTATTTATTTTGCTATATGGAGGTGTGACGGAAACAGACCTGTTGCCAAATGCTTTGGGGAATGGGCAGCTAACTTTTTAAGAGATGGATAGATATTTATCTTAGAGGAAGTAAAAGTGATGCTTAAATGACAATGTCTGGTTTGGATTTAAATAAATGGAACTGATTCATTTTAGCAGCACCTTTCTCTGCAAGGGAGTCCAATTTTGAAATGAATAAAATTAAATAAGAGCTGTTCTCAGTGGCAGGGTTCTGAGGTACTACCAGGCCTTGTGGGTCATGACCAGCACCCCCAGGGCCTCCCCTCACCCCTGGGGTCCAGGACACTGTTTCAGCCCAGCCTGGGACCACCAGCCACTCACCACAGACACACTTGGTGACGGAGGATGGGGTTGCCCCTGGCTGCTCCTTGGCTGCCCCTCAGCTGCCCCGCTCCCCGGCTGGGGTTTGGGACAGGATGGGTTGCCAGGCCTGGCCTGCTGCCTCCCATGGGGAGACTCCCACCTGGCCCTCGTGACACCCTGACATGCAGGTGCTTGGAGTGCTCCATGTCTGTACGAAACGAGCAAGCTTGTAGCTGTTACAGGAGATGCTGACCAGACCAAAAGTCTTTCTTATGTCTGCTTAAAGAAGCTGAATAAGTTTTAACTGGGCTGAAGAACTTTTTCTCATAGGCAGTAGTTGCTGGTCAACCTGCAGACTGTTAGATCATTGAAAACCTCACTAAAATTAACTGTTGTGTCAAATACTGTTCTTCCAACTCAGTATAAAACGTGGCTGGGTCTCTGGGTGAAACAAGAATAAGCACAGAGAGGAGCAAAGGGCTGTTACACAGGTTTGTGGCCATTTTGACAGTTCAGGAAAAGCGGTTGCAGTAAGGTTCAGGAAAGCAGTCTGAGGGACAGCAGCTACTTGCACCAAAATGTGATAAACTTCAGTGCTCTGAAAAGCTTGTGTGATGTGCTAGCCATTAATAACTTTAAAAAGTATTATTCTACACCATGTGATTGTTTTTTAATTTAAACTGCACCACCCATCTTTACTCATGCACTAAAGGAGGAAATCCTGTAAAATAATCACTTATGCATATATGTTTTTAACATAGCTGTTCATCAGCTTTCCATTTCTTGAATAATTTTCTTCCTGACTTGTTCCTTTGTTTTTTCTTTCAGAGCATTATTACCACCATGACTTTAAGAAAGAAGCAGCTAACCCTAAATCAATATTGCTGTGTGCAGAGAAGTGCTCTGATGTTCAGAACTACTAATTCCCTGGAAAGCCAGACTACTTTTAAGCACTAACATATGGATTTTTTACAGCTTTCAAGACAACTTTAAGCACTTTAACAAATGGCCTGTATTTACATATTGCTGAATTCTAAATACTGTTCAGAAGTGTTTACTTCCTTGCAAATTTCAAGTGACATGGGACAGATTTTTGCTTTCTCAAAAAAAAGAAAAGAAAGATTTATCTACTTTACATAGAGTTGCCTTACCTAATTAGACAACCTAATGCATCAACAGTCATCCCTTTTAGAAGATCTTATTTTCTGAGTCTAAAGGGACCAGGCTATACCATGATAATTTGTAACAGAACTATTTGGCACAACAAAAAAGAACAAAAAACAACCCCCTTTTGATTCAATAAATTAACTATTAATAAGTATTATACAGATTAAAATTAAATGTCAGTGCGGAAATTATGTTATTTTCTTGTCAATGGCTAATGCCTAGCAAAAGCAAAACATCGAGCACTGGTGCATGCAGCTTTCACATCTTCAAGCCAAGCTAATTTTCTCGCATTGTCTCACAAAATAAGCTTATGGGTTGCAATTTTCTAATGGAAAAGTGGGGCTGTTCTTTGTCATGCTTGCAAGCAAAAGTAGTAACTCCTAGAAGCCCAAATAGAGAAAGGATTGTCCGTTTTCATCACTTACTGGACTTGGAAGTTGCTGCCTTTTTAAATTCAGAGATTATGTGACAGGGAACTCTTATAATTGGCAGCAGCCCCAGTTTGGTTTCCCAGTTGTCCAAGAAGGACAGTGATGTATTTCTCCAGCAGATGAGAAGTTATGTTCCATTTCTTTCCTTCCTTCCCTCCTTTTTTATGTGAAGCTTTTCACAGTGCAATCTTTTCTTGAAATGCTACAGATAATTTCTTCTATGTTGTTTAAAAGACCAAAGATATTATTTTTAAAACAACAATTTAAAAACTCTGTTTCCCAAAAAAATCTGTTTTCCACTGTGTAGTAATTATCGTCATTTCCATTATTTCTGCTGTCATTTTTCACAAATTATACTCAGAATTGCAAGGCAATCAGTGCTTGAAGATCTTATACATTTTTTATTTCTAGGTTTTTATTACTCTCCCTGAAAGTGATATAGGAATTGCTGATGACTCAAATTGGTCCTGCACTAGCAGAAAGCAGAGTACATAAAGAGTCCTTTGTCTTTAGGAACAACTTCAAGAAATCCTTCACTGAGGATATCCAGTGTGGAGCTGAAACAGTTTGGAAAATGAGATGTGAAAATTGTCTATGTTCTAAATGACATTGCAACCTCACATATTGTTAAAAAATTTAAACCATCCCCTCCAATAGTCATACAGAATGCATATATTAAATGCATAGAGAATAAGGAGTCTATTCTTAGTGATTATCATACCTGTGTTTTGCAGAGCTGTATGAGTGATTGCATCTGCAGATGGCAGAAGCTGATTGAAGGCCACAGGAGTCTTGTCAGTTTTGGCAGTTGGCAATCTGGTCCAATATATTAAAAATTTATCATGGCTGATAATTTATGCTCATTACTAAAGCTTCTAATTCGCACAGTGAAAAATGTTCTTTTCACATAATTATTTCTATAGGGAAAATTAGAAATCATGAAGGCTTTCTACTTGGCAGGAAAGCCAGGAATATTTTTGCACAGAATTTAGCAAGCCAATGCTCTAGTGTTTCCTGAAGGCGATTCAAAATCTCTGTTCCTAGCCATTGCCTTCAGGAAGTACATTAACTACTACAGTTGATTAGTCAGGTAGTCAGCTGAAATTGCCAAAATTAAAAACTCACTGTGTTTTTCAGCTACTATTACTCTAAGTAGGGGGATAAGGCTATTGCACTTCTGCATGTGTAAATATTTAAGAAAACTTTTTCTTCCACATCTTATGCGATTGCATAGGAGATATTTCTGGCAGTCATTGGTGACCCATAAGATGTTCTGCTGCCCATCACCTAAGGCCTGAGCTGTGAAAGAGGAACACAGCCTGAGTGCTTAGAAATTATTCAGGTCTTCATCTGTCTGCATGCCACTATTGCTGGCTGACAATCTGTTGCCATTGAATATATCCCCAGTGAACGCAAGACCCTGTGAAACAGTGTATGCATACATGAGTTGTTGAGATAATGTGAATCTGTCAGACCTCCCAATGCAAGACCCCAGGTTTGAGTTCAGATGAAAAAAAAAGTAAGGTTTCTACAGGCAGAAAAGTTATTGCTGTCATTTATGTATGTATTTTTACAGTATGTGACAACGTGACCCAAAGTAGCATGGGTCTCTAAGCCTTAAAAATCATTGAGTATAGACATTAATTAGATAGAGGATGGTAGATACATGTTAAATGAAGCAGAGAATTTAGGCACAGAGAGATATTAACAGCCATATATAATGCAAGTGTTAATGAGTCATTAATTTAGTAAAATTTAACCCCAAGCTTAGGTACATTAAACTGTGTTAAATACACATCTTAATTTAAAATTAATCAAATTACTTTGCCAAATCTGCACAAGTGAGAATGACTGATAGCGTTTCATTGTTCTGTTACAAGAACACGAAATAATTAAGGTGGTCCTGTTTGGCCAGTTTACTCCTAGGCCAAAGATCAAAATATGGCAATATAAAAGTTTATCTTGACTTACAAACAGTTTCCAACTTAATTATACAGCTATTAAAAAGCAATTTTTTTGTCTGTATCACACTGGGCTTTCTGAAGGTGATACTAATAGACAGCAGCAAATTAAGCATTTATTAGCTGTTTGTGAAGGCATCATTCCGAGTGCAATCATTTAGAAAACATGTTTCTGTCACCAGTTGATCTATAACACTTTTAGCTGTTATCCAGCAGTCCTGGAAGAGATTAAGAAATTAATAACTGAATGAATATCTGAAATCAGATGTTTTACAGAGTAGAGTCAATCTTGATAACTAACTGAATTTACAAATCTGTAATCAGTTCCTTGGAACTCCTTGAGTAAGAATTTTTTGCTTTTATTTGTTCACAACATTGAAAAAAAGATTTGCTTTTCCATATATAAAAGTCCTAAAATACAAGATAATAATTTCCTGATTAAGTGTAAAGCACCTTAAGATACTTCAGATTCTTTAGAATGGGAGATATTATTTGCTGTTCAATTATCATGAGTAATTTTACGCTTTTCTCATGGACCTGCTTCTGATGTTTTAGAGTTTATTTCTGCAAATCTATTTCTAGCAAGAGTTCTGGGGCTTGAATGGCTGTCATTTATCCTCTGTAAAGTGAATTTAAAATGTTATCAGATAAAGAATGGTAGCATTGAATGCTCACTTTGCACTGGTGAAAGTAAGGGCATAGACATAAAAGCTTGGCTTCTGATTACTTTACCATAGTGTGGAATGGTTTAAGAGTGCAATTCAAATTTTCACATCTGGAAAAGAAAGCATTTGTACAAACAAAACCTCTATAAAGCAAACAGAGGGACTGTATCAGCTACTGGAGGAGGAGAGATAGATTATAATCTTTCCTGTAAGTCAGTCACTATTTGCAGTTAGCCATGGGATACATTTGGCAAAGCTCTCTAGGTCTCCATTTTCCTAAATTCCGTAATGATTATCAAGATTGATTTTACTCCTTCAAGTATACAATTCCAGAGAGTCATTCAGTTACTAATTTCTATATACTAGTTTGCAAGTCTCCCCGTATTTATTTCATTTATGCATTTTTATAGAAATAAAAACTGGATTGCTTTTCCCCAGTTCTTCCCAAATCCAGGAACTCTAATACAACAGTTTATACTCATTTACTTCTTATGACATTACAATATCATATAACAAATAGTGTTACTCTGTATAAATGTTGTAATGCATACAAACAACCTTTTAATGACTTCCTCAGAAGCCACTGAAACATAGGTTTAGCTGTAATGTAAAAAGAAATCATGCATAGACAACATAATGGATTAATCATTAGAACTCTGTGTCATGCTACAAAAAGTTGTCTCTGTGCTCTGCATTGTAATATAGAAGTATAGTAGGATGACTTTTTATAATGTGACACTATAACACCTTCAAGATTCCTTTGGAAAATCTATTCAATTATTTCCAATTTGCAAGAAGAAATGTAGTGCCAGTGTTATTACATTAAACTAATAGATTAAAAAAAGGGACAGACCTTGAGATGCTACACTCTACCATACATGGCTGTATTTGAGTTTCTCTTACCAATGTGGTGCTTCATTAAGAAAGTCCCTCAACAAGTCCAAAAACCCCTCCATGACAAATTTTATTTTTCTCAGATCCTTAACCACAAGGGTGAAATTCATCCAATATAACTTTACTGCATGTCTAGCATGTTATTTATGCATGCAGAAAGAGAGGCACCTCTCCAGAGTCACTCACACCTAATATTTTAGACCTTTCTGTAAGATAGAATTGCCTAGTCACCAGCTATGGAGAGAATAGACAGACTCCCACTAGATCATCTTGTCTAATTTTAGATGTCTGTAGTACTCTCCAGTGAGTAAATATATCCTGCAAATCCTGTGCCATACCTGCTAGCCCTATACAGGTCTCTTGGATGGCACCGGATACCTATGTTCAGGTAACTGAATCAGCCCCTTGATATCTTTTGATGATCGTGTGACTTCAAACCCTTAGAGAATACACTTAACTCTAGGTGTCATGACCTGGAACTTAATCCTAGCAAGAGATGATGTTTACATGGCTCAGCAACAGACAATTAGGGAGACAGACTGAGTGTGGGACACCTGATCAGTCACACCGTTTATTTCTTTATGTCCATTCTCCACCTTTACTTTGGAGTGCTCCAGCTAGCTTTGAAAAAGGCTCTGTGTTCAGGGCATGTGTTCAGTTCAGGAGGCTGGACTCCACCAAGGCATTGCTACTAAAAGGCATTACGAATGAGAGAGAAACAGCTCTATCTCTCTGTCCTATGCAATCTTACAGAACTATTCGGGAAGGATGCAAACCCTTAGACATTCCACAAAACTTCATTCTTCCCAGCGTAATCAACAAGCATTGTAAACCGAAAAGATGGGCAACATACAATAATTACGTCTTAGGCCACGGAGCAAGCACACAGGACGTGAGAGCCGGAACCAAGGGCTGTGTAGAGTTGCTGGTGTGTATTTTTAG
>VZTO01010339.1:4835-18665 GCA_013400615.1 Syrrhaptes paradoxus | reverse complement strand
GGGCTAGTTGCACTGCTAGCATGCTATAAAGGAGTTTTAACATAAGTGAGAATCAAATATGCACTTTGCTTAATGACTCAAAATCTAACTGCAGGCCAAGCACTGAACAAACCATGATTAGTTAAGTCTGACTAATCCACATGAGTGAGATTCTGTTTCATTAACATATCTGAATAAGCAATCAATTTAAATTCCTAGAAAAATAATCACACATTAGTCTAGAATAACATGCTGTAGAACATTATGCTATCACACAAAAATACACCACGGAACAGCATGCAAAATGAGTAATAACTGAAGTTCAACACAGTGTTGCACCTTTTTGCTGGTAGCAACCAGTTTGAGAATGGATTTATGAACTGACGTATAGTTAAATTAATCCATAAAATTTCTGCAAGGAAAACCTGTCCATCTTCTGTGTTTACCATATCAAAGATATCTCCGATGTTTTCTGCCATTAGGGGGAGAACTGTTCTGTGCCCATTGTGGTCAAATTCTGAGGTATGCCACCTCTTTGTATGAAATTAAAGAACCAGATGAACCCTGAAGTTCATAATACAGTAGCATTTCATATTTGCCTTGTAATTTGTACAAATTGTTTCCTTTTGCCAGGCAGGAAAAATATGACTACTTTAACAGCTGACATAAGGTTTGTTGAACATAAACATAAGTAGACTCTATATATTGAACGTGATGAAAATGACTTAAAGTACTAGTTCTTGCTTCTGTTGTTGTTAGTTGACAGCAGTAATTTATTCCCAGGTCCTCCCATCAGGCTGATGGATGGTGAGAATAAGAAGGAAGGACGTGTAGAGATTTTTATCAATGGCCAGTGGGGCACTATTTGTGATGATGGGTGGTCTGATAAGGATGCAGCTGTAGTCTGTCGACAGCTTGGCTACAAGTAAGAAAACTCATTAAACTGTTTCTCAAGTTATCTGTTGTATCTAAAAATGTTAAGTTTCTGCAACCTAATATCACCAGCTTATGTCTGATACATAATATATGGCCTTTAAAACTTGCCTGTTTGGCATTCTTTCAGAAAAGTGTATTTATGCTAATTATATAAGTAGTAGTAGGCTATGTCTTCCAAAGGAGTATTCATTAACTAGTGGTATTTGGAAAAGGAATTTTAATATTTGAAGGCATATCACGGTCTGACTGGCAACTGAAATGCTAAATTAATGCTAGTCATTAAATATTTTTTTAGAAGTTAAATATTCCAAATTAATAAGTTATTGACTAAATACTATTTTCTATTTGTCACTTACGGTGGTACATGCCTATATGACAAAAACATATTATACCATTTAAAAAATTTTTTTTTACACTTAATTGTTCTATTGTAACTGAGAATTTGATTTAGTGGATCTGCTCTGTGCTCTTTACCACGTGAACTGTTCTTAACTTACTTCTTTAACCATTGATTTTCACATTTCCAAACAGTTTTTAAAAGTTAGAGTGAAATTTCTAGTTTGGAAAAAATAAAGGAAACTAACATTAACATCTAGAATAGATAGATGATTACATAGTCTATGAACTATGTAGACTCTGTTTTATTTCTGATTTTGTGTCAGAGCTCATACTTAAGTGACAATTTTCATTCATATAACAATGTTGATATTGAGTCATCATCAACACTGAAAAACTTCTAGTACTTTAGTTATTTGATCTAACAATATAGATAAAAAAAAAACCTTGGGGAATTTAAAATGCCTTTTTCATTACATTAGCAAAGAAAATACAAATATTTAGAACCTAGGTTTGGTTTACCACAGTTTACTGACATTGTCTGGAATTCGGCTAAAATTTCAGCAGTAATGATTGTATTGTTTTAAACAGTTCTTCATCTGTTTTCACTGAAAGGTATAATTTTGCATATTAACATTTATCTTCTGTTAACCTTAACAATGACTTTGAAATCCTTAAAGGTTCTAACGTAACTGTTAACATTTTTAATGAAATATAGCAACAGGTCAGTACCCACTGTCACGAAGTGTGGATATGATTTCTTCAGATTCAGATGTAGCACACCAGCTACTGAATTCCTAGGTTCATGGGGTTTTTTGTTCATCACTGATCTGGCTTGACTCGATGTAGCTTGGAGATTTGATAAAACTGTTATACAAAGGATTATGGCTTTGGCCTACATGACAGCAATTTTAATAAGCTTCATTTAACATAAGAATAGACCTGACAGGACAAAAACATGCTCTAATTAAAACCACCGCCATGTATATGTGTCACTTTTGAACCATGTAGTTTCATCAGGCTTACATCACTCATAAGCGATTTTTTTCTGGATACCCAAGAGCAGTAAAGATATAACAACTATAGCTCAGACATATAAATAGCAGTAATAATATGAGCTGAAAAAATATCCAGAACACTAGTGAAATACAAGAGGAAGCTAGTGAAATGTCTTCTCTGAGCATATCTGTAAAGAAATCTGAGGTTAAGAAATACAAATCGTGTTTTCTGTTTGCTGTATCTAACAATGTAAAGTTTCTGCAACCAAAAATCATCAGATTATGCCTGAACACATAATATATGCCTTTTAAAAACTGTCTGGTATGGTTTTACTAAAGCATATTTATAAGTAGTAGTAGAGTATGTCTTCAAAACTACAAAACTTGACTTCTGTTCTCTCCCACTGAATCATTCATTTCGTCTACTTCATTCTCAGCCTCTCTGGCCTTTTGTCCCTCTCAACTAATTCAACTCAAGCACTTAATCCCACCTTCTGTTTTTAAATCTCTGCAAAGGTAGACAGTTGGATGAATTCACAATTTATGTCACGTCAGAATTGCGGAGTTAAGATTGTAGGATACAACAGAGCACATGTTTCCTGAAGGACCAGGGATAGACACATTTTAGAAACCTAAAATTAGGTTCCAGAAATTGGGAGAGCTTGTCAGAAATCTGGATCTTGGTGACCCTATGGCTAGACAGCTGCATTCCACAAACCTGACTATGCCGTTATGTGCACTGATGAACTGAAATAGCTTCTGGGCCTAGGAGTTCATGAGCACAGATCTTTTCGCTGAAATTCCAATTACATTCAGTGGTGACTTGACTGTTCCAAAGCAAGGCTGGGGCTTCTGGGTTCATGCACCTGAGTTTGAGGGCTGATGAATGTTGTTTCTTTAAAAATAAATACATTATGAACTTTCCTGGGAGGAGCTCAAAAAGCATCTAATACTGAAGTTGACATTGGTTTTCATTAAGACTGATCACAGAACTAAACAGTATCATTCAACTCCCTTTACAATGCTATGTTTAATTCT
Organism: Syrrhaptes paradoxus; assembly: GCA_013400615.1. NCBI lineage: Eukaryota > Metazoa > Chordata > Aves > Pterocliformes > Pteroclidae > Syrrhaptes > Syrrhaptes paradoxus. The sequence continues at coordinate 15,378 of VZTO01010339.1, read as the reverse complement.
CAAGTCTTTCCTACTGGGGAATTTTTTAATATACTTGGAAAAAAAACTCGTATATTTATACATAAATACATAATACATAAATACATAATAATGCATTTATTATTACAATTGGGAGAAAAGACTGCCTTAAAAAGAAAGACTTGTGTAAGCAAAGAATAAACACTGAGAAAATGGATTAAGTTTGTCCTGCATATATTATTCATACTGTCAACACTTATCTGTACATTTATTTTATGAAATCCTGCTTTGGAACATTCTCAGCCATCTAGTAGGGTTCATTTTTGAGACTGAAACAAGAGAATCCCTGGGTTGGCAAAATCACTATGTTCAAAGGAATACTAGTTTTAAAGACAGCTCATTAATCCACTTTGTTAAATCCATTATTAATGTCAGAAAAAACCATAATATATAGAACATTAGAAAACAGCCTGACTTATTGGCTAAAACCAGTCATGAAAACATAACTAACAGCACCCTAATCAAAGTATATTTGTGGCAAGATAAACACTCAGAGAACACACACCTATTCTGAAGTAATATCTACTATATGATTAGTTTTAAAATACAGAAGTATTTTGACAGAATGAGTAAAGAACAAAAGAGAGTTTTAGAAGCTCTTGCATTTTAGAGAATTAAGCGGCCTAGTAAGATTGGACCCTTTGCATTTAGGACAGGCTTATAAGGCGGCACATACCTACACAACAAATGAACAAATACCCTGCTATTAGTGCTCTAAGAATGATCTACTACAGGGAAAAAAAAGTTCTAGGGTAGTTGCCATCTATACTAATCAACTGGCTTTCCTGAGTAATACTATTATGAATAATGGTAATACTGCATCTGAAGAGCTCAGCGTGTTATTGTGTATGGCCTTGTGTCTGAGAAAAGCTAGGGGATAAGACCTGAAGCTGCCCTTCTCTCTAGGGACAGATCTGAGCAAGCAAGAAGGTTGTTAAGGGTAAACTAAAACCAGTTGTAAGAGCACATTCCAGCATATATCACATACATAAGACTTAACACTGCTACATTTGGAGATCCCCCAATTATATGAAAAAAGTTTCTCTATTAAACTGCACTCCTTGCTCTAGAACATTGTAATTTTTGTATTTGTTTCCTCATAGATGTTCTACTTAAACAGTGGGGTGTAGGGGTTTTTTTTGGTTGGGTTTTTGGGGTATTTTTTTGTTAAGAGTAGTTATGGACACACATTTCATAGCAACTACCAACAAACTGAGAGATTCCTGATGCACAGTAAGAAATACATAGCTTTCATATAAAGGTATGAACACTCTCTGTATACAAGTCCCACGATTCAATTCATGTCAATGCATGATTGCAATCCATATGCAGTAAATTCCTTCCTTCCTTCCTCCTCTCTCTACATCTCTTTCACCTTAAATGTCTACATATGCGACCTCACAGATGTCATAATATTCTTTGAGATTTATCTGGTAAGCCAATGGACGCAGGGCCCTTATTAAGCAGCTGATAAGAGTCTGCAGAGACAGTTATATACTGAACTGCAATAAATACTTCTCTGGGAAAGCCTACTGTGGTGATTCACAACAAAGTTGTTTTCAATATCCTGAGGAACTGTAGAGCAATGCCCTAAAGCAGAAACTTTGTTTTTTGACATAGAGATACCAAAACCAGGTACAATTTTGCAACTTATGCCTGCACTGTCTCACCATTTTGTAATACCATACATGGACAAAGCAGCTGCCCACGGGTATCACAGAGCTGGACATCTTTCTGTAGTTATCTGTAGTCAGAGTATCATCCACAAAGAAAAGTATTTGGAGCAAGAAGAGACACATTGCTTGTGACTGACAAGTTAAATCATACTGAACTCTAAACTCATTAAGCAAAGATTGTCCCGTACTCATTTCAAAGTCAGTTAAGTCTTTGGATTATCCAGTAAATACCTGCTAGCCATGGAAAATAAAAATGTGTAAGGACAGTTGACCTTGTGGTATCATCTTTGTCAGATGTTTTACATGCTTCTCTTTCCTGGCTTTTTGCAATTCATGCATTCTAACCAATATTCCCTACTCAGAAAACCTGCACCTACCCTTCAATAAATGGTAAAAAAACCCAAACAGGCAAGGCTTTCTGTGTGCAAGTTTGAAAAAGTAAGAAGCTTGTATGTATTATGTTCATGTTTGAATTATATGGATATTGCAACTGAGGGCTGGATTCTTTGAGTTTGATCCAGCCATCATTCTAATATGATGAAGCTTTGAAAATGGTATGACAAATCAAAATTCCTCCCCAACAGAGAATCCTGAGCTGATGAAGAGACATAAACTCTTTATGCTGTTCTTACCTATCTTTCCCAATACTGCAGGTATAAAAAGAGATACAAAAAGAGGTGTAAAGGGAGAGAAATATCTTCTTGCCCAATACGTTTTCATTGTTAAACTCTTTCTCTGCACCAGCTTTTCATTGTATGTGCAGTTACCCTTTTGTATACATAGAAGTATTGTCCTTTAGAATATGAAATTATAACAAATCCTTTAAAATGGAAATCTGTGATACAGTACAACATTTTAGTTATCTAGAATTCACTATATTCTTATCACAGTAAAATACCAGTAAATTGCTCTTAACTGATACATAACCTTGTAGTTCAGACACGCCTAGAGGAGGCTGTGGCTTCCTGCCTCACTTCTCTGTTTAGCCAGACGGGTGGTCTCTCACTCAATGCTTTCTGACTCTTAAACTGCATACAACAAAACATCTATTTATATATTTAGAAGCATTATCCTAAGTAGTTAAAAATAAAAATCTAGCACAAAAGTTACCAAATGCGATGCTTACATGCACAACTCATGCTGATTTTTTTATTGTGCTTGTCCATTCACTCTCTCATTTGGGAAGAATCTAACTGGGTTTAGTCTTTCTCCAGTTACATTGCAGTTTTAGAACTCAGATGTGGCGTGCACTTTAAAAATGGCATGATAACAAAATACATTAATAACTATTAACAGCTAATAGATACGTAAATCATAGTTCCTACTACATACAAGTATACTGTATTTAACTGGTCCATCTTTCTTGATGGGAATCAAACCAGAACAAATTATTTTTAGCATTCACAGATGCTGATTTTATATGAGGATTAAGGAGATTACGAAAAAGCAGCTTTCACATATTTTGTTTTAGACTTGTAATACCGTTACAATGCAAATAGTTTGCATAGTGCTTTCTAACTAGGTACATAAAAGCACTTTTTAAACATTAATGAACTGTAGCAAGTTTGTTACAGTTTTTTTCTTCTACTTACCAGAGTAACAGAGGCAATAAGAACAAAAGTTGGCATCAAGTGAATCAGTGAACAGGGCTTGGAATAAAATCACAATGTCTTCATTTCACAACTCACTCTCTCTGAAATATTTTACCTGAGTAAAATGTAGAATAGCGCCTCAAAATGTTTAATTAAAAAAATACTCTCTGTTTGCAGAGGTCCAGCTAGAGCAAGGACAATGGCATATTTTGGGGAGGGCAAAGGCCCGATCCACGTGGATAATGTGAAATGCACAGGAAACGAGAGATCCTTGGCAGACTGCATTAAACAGGACATTGGAATGCACAACTGCCGTCACAGCGAGGATGCGGGGGTGATCTGTGACCACCTGCGCAAGAAGGCCCCCGGAAACAGCAATAAAGGTGAAGCCCCTTTGTGAGTGGTAGACTAACGGGTTTGGATGGGGAGCTGTCATGGGAGGAAGAGACGGACGTAAACAGTGCTACCTCAGAGGAAATAGCTATATCAAAAGAATTATGGACACAAAAGTAGTGGGAAATCCTCTCTGCTGACACTGTCTGACCTTATTGCTGGGCCAGCTGTGCAAAGGCATCATAAAGACTGTTCAGACGACACAGGGTATTTGTTTACCAGTTTACAGCAGCTGCATTTCTTAAGTTGTACGAGGGACATGAAAATGCAAAAACCTGGACAGCTACTTTCAACTTTTCCAGGTCTAGTTTATCTTCAGCTGAGGATGGAGACCTATGTGGTATGCCAAACTCTGCTTCCACTTACATGAAGTAAGGAGGAAGCCTATAAAAAACTCCAATAATTAAGGAGAGCACAAATGTGTAAATTGCTCAGTGATCACAATCAAAAAATCTCAGATAAGAAGAATTAGTAAGTCTGAGAGAATTCAGTGTATTATCCCCAAGGAAAATTTGGTTGTTAAAAACTACCATGAAACAGATTAACTTCAGTGTTTGTGGTTTTTTTCAGTTAATTCTCATTGTAAATTGGCTACTTTTTATTTTGAATTTAATGCTGTCTACAACTCCCTTTCTGGTTTAGATTCTCTTGCTTCTGTTTGTGGATTGAGGTTACTACATCGTCGACAAAAGCGAATAATTGGTGGGAAAAATTCTTTAAGGTAAATATTTGGGAAAGATAAGTAATTTTGATTATAAAGCTTCTAAGACATGTATTTGCCATAAGTGGTTTGCCTAATTTATATTTTTATTGTAGATTTGTTTTGTTTGGGTTTTCATTTGTTTGTTTTTGGGGTTTTTTTGTCTCGTTATGAGGTAGAACTAGAAGTACACTCAAAGCAAATGTGGTAGGAAATTTAAAAATATTAATTGATAAATACTTACAGCATTAGTTGAAAACCTGTATATCCTTATGGGTTTAGGCCTTGATTGTGTTACATTTCTTTACTTTCAAAACAGCCATTTTACTTTTTCTCAAAGGTTATCTTATATCAGGATGTGAGCTATATGAAGAGAGCTGTGAATACAGTATAAGAAAAAAAAAGGCATGGGTATGATTCACTGCCTAAGCCCTGATTTCCTTCAGAAAATAAGCTTGTCTCATAATGACACAGCTATACAACCAGGCTTTTTGTTAACACTTTGTTCTTAGCTTTTAATGGCATATTTACATTTAGTTAATATAAACAGATTAACTAAATACTACTACTAAATGCTACAACAGGAAGTATAGAGTTTATTTTGTTAATAGTTGTGAATAACCACAAAAAAATACATGTTCACAGAATCTTACAAAAGGGATTGTAAAAAATCCAGTTATCGTATTATATCTCATTGTGCAACCTGTTTTAAAGTACATGCATAGCCTCAGCCAATCCATTTCAAGAAAGACACTGCCTAAGTGGAGGAGCTTCAAAGAACAGTAGCAAGAGGGAGCAGAGAAAAACATTTAAATGCAGCCAGACAGAGCACAGTAGGATTACTTACCTTAGTAAGGAGACAAATGAGAATAATAAATAATGTATTGCGCAAGAAAAGAAGATAAAGTATTATTGTCTGAGAATATGTGTACAAAGGACACTGGATGCAATGGAAAGGTGACAAATAATGGATTGCACAATTAAGTCAGAGCAAGAAACTTGATCTCATAATAAATAAGCACAGGGACATTAGATGAAGAAAAAAGGTGAGAGAAATCCAATAGTGCACTTTGAAATGCTTCAAAATCAGGAAAAGAACATATGAAAAATATCAGAAAAGGACTCATTGTCACAAGAAGTCATTAAGACAAAGAACTTGACAAAGTTCAAAAAGGAACTGGATGCTTAAATACATCCCAGGCAATCCAAAGGTGTCCGAATTACCTCATTTTGGAAAGACATATTAAATCTCATCTTCTGAAACTTAAAAATAACTAAATTGTTTTATACTTTATGGAAGTAAATTCTTCCACTTTAAAACATTTGGCACAGGCAACTCTGAGATAGGATGTTGGACTAGATGATCCTGGACAGCTCTTGTACTTCAGCAAACCTGGAGTACATATTCAAGTTGACAGTAGTCAAAAAACACCTAAGCTAACCTGTTGCTTATTCTTGGATGTTGCTGTTGCTTACAGGTGCATCTCTCACCCCCTCCCTTCCCTCTGATTTTGCTCATCTATTAGACTGGTGAAAAATAATCCAACCTGTCTTGATAGGCTTGCAAATATGTATCCCAGATCTGCTACACAAACCAGATGATCAAAGGCTGAAGAAAGGTGCTACTCTATTACTTGGGGGTTTTACAGTTGCTTTAGACTTCTTGATTAGCTTCCCCTTTCAAACAGCTCAAAATTGACAAAGATACTAACTCAGACAGAAAAGGATGCTTGGTTAAACTTTTCAAGAAATTCCCTTCTTTCCCCTCCCCAGTTGACAGGAAATTTCTGTTTTGTTGACTTGGATGGTATTTGGCAAGGAACACTTAGAATGTACTTTTGGCACAGTGAATGATATCTGAGAAGGGAACGTTAAAATAATTGACAGTGGGAGGAAGCACTCAGGGTGCTGGATGCCCAAGCAATCTGTAAAGTAATCCTGACCATTGTTAGGTAGAATTCTAAATTCTGTAGGAGTATAAAAGTGTTCTCAACTGCTACTCAATAAACAACATGGTTTGCAAGCTGCGTGAGCCAAAGAAACTAAATAGGATTTACATTCAAGGTAACTGACAAGCTACCTTATTTTTTCATTGTCGTACCCTGAACACAATGCGTTATGCCCTCTGTAGGGGTGGCTGGCCATGGCAGGTTGCACTCCGCCTGAAATCATCTCATGGTGATGGAAGACTCTTGTGTGGTGCTACTCTCATCAGCAGCTGCTGGGTCCTCACTGCCGCACATTGCTTTAAAAGGTAGGTCTCTCTTCACTAATGAAGTGTATTTTCAAACTATTTCATTGTTCTGGGTATAGGCAAAAATATTCCAGTTCAAGCCCACTGAAAGCTGTTCCAAAGAGTTGGTCTCTGGTTTAAGTAAACTCAACCAACCAATCTCCTTTCCCCCCCCAAATGAAAACAAACAGAAAACCTAACACATTGATACTATCCTAGGCGTTCTGCTTATTCATCACAAATATGCTCAAGCAACTGCCTTACTCTGTTATCTCACAGTACATAAATAATTCTCTTTTGCAGCCACCTAAATAAAGGTCCCATTCCCTTTAAAAGAAGTGCCCTACTGATATAATTCTTTGACAATGACATCTAATCAAACTGTGCCAAATTCAGCTCCTTTCCATATGTTTAGCATCTGGTTTGCAATGTACACTCCCTTGTGAAGCACATTTGATCTACTTGGTCTAACTACTACTTCAATTCTCAGTATTAAGCCATTACCTAGCTTTTCTAAATGTCTTTTCCCATTCTTGCAGAAACAGATAATTTGCTACTGATAATTCTTCTATTCAGTTTTTATTATATCCCCCGTAGAGTACTTTTGACATCAGGAATTCACTACTGATGAAGTTACTGTAGTATAAAAGTACCAACTTGCAGAGTAAGGAAGCTGGTCTAATATTTTAAGTTTTCAAGAGCAATTATTGCACTGGAATCCTTACAAAAGGTTGCAGTATGGGCTGGGATAAAGCACAGAATAGCATTGCTGTTTTGAGGATGTTTGATAGCATTTCCTTGAGTGGGCTGCAAATGTTTTAACTTTGGACTTTATACCTTTCCTTTTGCACACTAATAACTAAAAGAAGAGTCAGATATGCTTTTACTTGAACAGAAACTGTTACCTTTGCTTAGCACTAGATGTACATATTTTAATGTTTCGTGAAAATAATGAAGGACTTTTTTTGGTAATATTTCAAGTTGAAATGGTCAAACAATAAAATTTCTGCCTACTTCTACCGATGTCCCAGTTATTTCTGTGGACTATGAAAGCACTTCAGTTGCTATTATGAAATTTTATAGAAAAAGTGTTCCTATTCCCCTGTTCATCATCTCTGTAGTGATTACTAAGGATGCAACTTAAACTCTTGAGAAATTCTTTGATTAAAGGCTTGAAAACAAGGCAGTCCTTTCTGTTATTTTATCTCAAATATCTTCTTCAAGGGAAGAAAAAGGGAGGTCATGGGAAGCCAGTTATGTTTTCTGTGTGCAAATCAAGATCTTCTAGAATGCTTTCACAAAGTTTGGTGAAACATTAGTATTTGCTGTGCTGTGCAGCTGCAGTTGCAGTGCATTCTTACAGGAAGCACTCCCCAGAATACATTACTGTTTCTTCCCAGTGCCTTGCTTACCTAACTAGGGCTCCAACTCACAGAATCATACCATGGTTTGGGTTGGAAGGGACCTTAAAGATCACCTAGTTCCAGCTCCCCTGCCATGGGCAGGGACACCTTCCACTAGACCAGGTTGTTCAAAGCCTCATCCAGCCTTGCCTTGAACACCTCCAGGGTGTTCCATTACTGAACCCGCTGCCAAAGCGTGCTCATTTTGGATACTCTGCTAAACACCCTCACGACAGGTGAGTGTTACGGATGGGAAGCAGCATGGCTGGAGCACTGTACACTGTGGTACTTCCCAACGCATGCAGCCACTCAAGGGTCTGTTACAGGCTATCCTAAAACTGTTGCCTGTGGTCTCAGGGACCAAAGTATTGTTTTACCCCAGATGTTGCACTCAAAACTGCAACCTAGATCTAAGCATGCGACTCTGACAGCCTGTGGAAGCACTAGTGTTTCCTGTAAAAGAGAGAAGGCACCTTTAGCTCTAAGCTGACATTGGACAGACTGTGCTGAACTTCCTAATGATCTCAGAGTTATTTTAAGGGGCTAGGTTTCCAAGAGCTATCTATAGATCAAGCGCCTTCTTCACATATTTTCCACAGGCAGACAAGAGAGAGGTCAGTATACCATTTCTCATATCCTGGAAATTGGAACACCACTAAAATAACAAAACTGGGCTCATCTGCACTATGAATAAAAATTAAACACAATTGTATGCACAACAATAGGAGTTGTTCACCAGTGGTATAGCAGCATTACTGGTTTCTATAATTTCATAGACACATAATTTAATTTCAAAAATTGTTTGAAGCTATTGCTCCTTTTATAACCCACCCATCTTGTTATCAAGTTTTGCCCTGAGTGGTTCTGACAGCTATAGGGAACTTGCAGGTCTATACACTAAAAAAAAACAAAACCCAAAACCAAAAAAAGGAAATTATAATAACCATGTAATTTTAGGAAATACTGTGTTATTTGACCATTGTACTATTTTAATTATGTAACTCTTATTTCAGTGCTTCTTTAGCCATTCCTGAATGCCCCTGGATATTTCAGCATTGTCCTGGTAATTTTGACAACCAGGGCCCCTGATGCACAGTGGAACCAAATACCTACTAAGACACCAGAAACCAAAGTAGAACCCAGAATTAAAATTCCGTTTTCTCAAATTTGTCATGAATTAGATGAAGTCAGGTGTGCCTTCAGTGTCAGTACTTCACTTGACATTAGGATGGTGGCCGATTACTAATCCAGCCTCCATTTAGCTGAGAAATAAACCTGCTAGGTGGTCCTCAAGTCAAGATTGCCAGGCTGCACTAGAGCTTAAAGGCATGCCCAGCCCAGCCATCCAACAGGGGGGTCATGCCCTGAAAGCAACATAATTTTCCACCCATGGAGCACTCCCAGGCTCCTCCTCTCCCTCCACTCTTCAAATCGGATGTGTGTGTCGTGGCTCTCTGCCATTTCACAGGTGACTTTTAGAAGAGGAAGAATGGACACCTCTGAGCTAAACTACTTTGCCTTTTTCATGTACTGATGCTCTGTTACAATATTTCCACATTTGGCAAATNGGGAACACTGTTCCTTTTGTCAAAATCAAGGATGTAACATTAAATAGAAGCAGCAAGTTTTCTACTACACTATCTGATGTATGGCTGACAGGAGAGCACTCGTTATCACTAGTCATAAACAACTTTCCTTTATGCTTAGGCTTACAAATCAAAATAATTAATTAAAAAATCAAGTTCCTTTGATCATTAAATTTGTTTAGGAAGGAAGTGTTTTCATTTCTCACCTAAATTACAAGTATCTAATATATTTGTGACTTTGCAGTACTCTGACTTCCAGGAGGTTAAAAAAAAAACAAACCACACACAAACACCCCTTTCCTTTCAAAACTGCATTAAAGATAATGGATAGAGTATATGGTAAATCCTGTAATTGACGTTGTGGATAAGGCCTATAAAATAAAATTCAGAGGAACCCATTACATTGAGAAAAAAAAGAAGAAATATTGATACCATGCAAAATTACCTTTCTCTGAGAGCCAGATTTCCACTGGACCACTGATAATACACATCTGCAAAATACTGTAATCGTGTTTATTTATATACACAAAACATGTATGTAAATGTACACAGTGGCTAACATAGATGTGCAGATATTTAATTGAAGGCAAGAAAACTTTCATAATGCAGAAACTATCAGCATAGCACTAATATGTGATTTGCTGCACAGAGCCAAAAGTGTATCTATAAATTACAAGAGACTATTGTCAGTGACCCTTTGGAAATGTTTTTGTCAGATTATGTCAGGTAAAATATATATTTAATGCTAATGACCTTGTACATTTGTATTATAATATGACACTCAGAAGTGTATAAAAACTGTTAAATTACTTTCAAACATTCAAAGATTATATTTAGCAATATAGTAACAAAAACAACTCTTACATTTATTTTACTGGGGATTTTGCATGTAAGAGTAATTCAAATGAAAATAAAGCCATTTTACTGCAATAGTAAGTACAG
>VZTO01010332.1:0-26033 GCA_013400615.1 Syrrhaptes paradoxus | reverse complement strand
GCAGCTACCCTCTGTGGGTATTATTATAATAATAATGCCTTCCTGATGAATTGAGAATGAGTTGTTGGCAGCAGCATTTTCAAAGAAGGAAGCATCAGCCCTGACATCATTCCTTTCTATCTTTCATGAAGCTCAAATGTGTTAATCTTTGCAACATGAGAACTGACACACGGGATCAGATAACAGATACATCTACTTGATTTTTTTTTTTTTTGTCCTGGTCAGCAGAAAAAAAAATTGAAGTAGAATAATACAAGAATTAGGGCATGAAAAAAATAATAATAGGCAGAGTGTTTTTTTTCCTCAGTATACTGTCTCAGGTTCTACTAGTTGGTGGCTTTCGGGACCTTTTGAGCTGGAAATAGCATATATATATTGCCATGTTTAGAAGCCATAGAACTTACAATCAATAAAGTGTTTAAAACTTTTTGGCACTCATTTTGGGGCCACATTCTTGAGCTATGCAACGTAAAATATCATATTAAGAGTTTTTCCTTTTATGTGGTTTTTAAGCTTGTTGCCTAGTAGTGTCCTTAGGTGCCCATAGTTCTTCAGCTGTGAGAAATAGTGAATAATAGTTCCCAGTTCACATTCTCTATAGCATTTATGGTCTCTTGCTTCTTTTTCAGTAGTGCATTTTCCAAGGTGAGAAGTCCTGCTTGAAAGTCTGCCTTTTCTCATTGCAAATAGTTTTAAGTTGTCTTTGTTAACTGGGAGTGTAGGTTCTTTTCAAGTGATTTTTGGCAGGTCAGGAATGTTTTGTCTATCTAGCAATTCTTTTGTGCATTTTATGCTAGAAAATAAGATAAAACAGGTTTTACATATATTTTAAATTAAAATACCATAGAGAAATAGGGCTGGAAGGGATGTGAAGGTATCTTCTGGTGCATCTATACTACTAAGTATCAATTATACCATCGTTATTTGTGAGAGAAGTTCGTCTAGCTTGTTCTTAGTGACCTTTGTAATCACCTTGTTCATGATTCACTGTCCACAGCTATTAAAAGGTTTCTCTAATATCTTAACTTAGTCTCTTCTGTTATTTCAGGCAGTTATTTCTTGTCTTATCCACATTAGACATAGTGAACTGATTTTTTCTTTCCTCTTCCTTTGTGATGGCCTGTATCTAAAAATGGATATCATGTTCCTTAGTTTTTCTTCTTGAAGTTGATAGACCCTAATTCTTTCAATCTTATGATAGAGGTCATGTTTTCTAGTTTTCCTATTGTCCTTGTTGCTTTTCTTTGTAGTCTCTTCAGTTTGTTCACATCTTTGAGTGGATAAAATTGGATCTAGTTCTCCTGCTGAGATCTTGCCAATGCCAAAGAAAACAGAAGGATTACTACTATATATACACATCTTTCCATAGTGTAATTTTTGCAACAACATGACACTGTTGGCTTGTCACCTTAGTTTCTTGATCCTTTTCTTCAGTAGAAAAAGACAAATTCTTAATCAGTTATTTCTCATCCTGGCTTTGTGGAGTTGATTAATTCTGCTGACGTGTATGACCTTGCATTTCTCCCTATTATATATTAGCTTTTTTTTTCTAGTTCAGTTCTCAGGTTTGGCAAGATGTCTTAAAGTTATGTTTTTGTTTTTCATACTAATGTTGTCTGCAAATTTGTAGTCTTAGTATTTGGCATTATTAATAAAATAATTGACTCTCATATGGCCTTGCAAAATCCCATATTTTCAACATCCTTCTAGTTTAACAATGAATTGCTGGCTTACTATAGTTTCCCAACTAGTTTGGCATCCATATTATGTTACTTTCATTTGGATCATATTTTTCTTTAGCTTGCTTACATTGAATATCTTGAGATTTTATGCCAAATATGACTGCTACTCTTGTCCTTCAACAAAGCCAATTACTCTGTCATATGAAAAATCTGATTGATTTGATGTAACTTCTTGGGAAGTCCATATTGATTCTTCTAGGTATTTACAAATAGTCTGAAGCAGTTTATTTGTTCTAGTTGTCTCAAAACTGACTTATCTGTAGTTCTCCAGTCTTCCTTTTTTTCTGTTAAGATCAAAATTGTATGTGTTATTCCCCAGTTTTTGCAATATCACAACTGTTCTCCAAGAGTTCTCAAAACCACTTTTGTTTTAACAGCACTAAGATTTTTATCAGCTGTTTTTATTCCTAGGACAAAATTCACTAGATCTAGCTAATATTAAAACATCCTACTGTTCTCTTACCTGTTGTTCCCCCCTCTCCCCACTATCAGTGAGATTTTTTTCCTTTCCACCCCTTGGTGCTAGTTGTACGAGCATTTGGTCAGTGCTGCCCTTAGGTAAAGAGGGATGTAAAAGAGCATCAGCCTTTTGGTGGTCTTGACATAATAATTTAATAAATCTACAGGTATGTCAAAGAGAGCAACCTTAATAGAGTTAAGCTTCACTCAGTATAGCTTTAGTCATTTTGTTCGTATGTGAGTTTATTTGTGACATTATTTTAAAAGTTTAAATGAAGGGGATAATGCTGCCTCATCTAGTACAAGATACGCGGACATTAAAATCAATAGGATAGTAGAGAATGCATTTTGGTAATTATCATAGTTAAAGATCCCAGTGGGGTTTGATATCTACCAACAACCAGTAACTTTAGCACAGACAGGTGGTAAAGGATGAGGGAAATATAGTTGTAGCCTCAGGCAGATACTCGACTTGCGCAGCTGTTTCATGCATTCTGGCAACGTGACTCAGTTAAAATCAAATAACATTCCTTATGCCAATATTTCTTACCTGCATATGAAACCAGTTGTCTTTCATTTTGCAAAAACATGATAATTCAAAGAGCATTAAAAAATGTACTGTTTCTCACACAGAATTTATATCTTGCAGCTGCACACTAATCCAAGTGAAATGGAGTAGAGTTTCACTTTATCAGCCAATCATAACTTTAAACTGTTTTTACAATTCATCGTACAGTTTTTAAAGCCAGATTTAAGTCTGTATATGAAAAATAGTCTACTTGATGTATGAAACCATAGATTAGTCAATATGTATTTAAAGAGGTACTTCAGTAACAACAGAAAAACGACTTTAGAGAATTTACGGACTAAACTCTGAATGATACACATGGAATGCAAGTGTTATGCCATCAGTACAGTTAGGACTATGTGTGAAAGAAGTAGCTGAAAAATATAGTTAAATTGCTCAAATAATCTCTGATCCTGGTAGTCCTTTATAGCTGTCATATATGTAGATTATTAGTCTGTCCCATATCCTAGCTGCTTGTTAGCCTTTTTGTTTCCAAGACCAGATATGCACCAGGTGGAAGACAGAGTGGATCTGTTCTGTCTGGGTAAGGCTGAATCTGTTCATTATCTCCTTAGATGGGGTCATGGAAGAAGATGAACAAAAAATTAAATTCCTACTTTTGAGTGGATGTGCCATATAAAGATGCTAGGAGATTATCTTTGTCCTCCCACAACACTACTGAGAATTAATTCAATTGTATCTCTCTAGTGGGAAAGCCACATCTTAGTTCCTGTGCCCTATTTAATCCCCTTTTAGGGATTATTAGAATTAAAGATTATTAATTAGGAGGAAAATCATCATAATGCACATACTCAGTGCTTCTTGTCCCACACCAATGCTCAGGTGCTGGTTAATACTCAGTCTATGCATAGATTTGGGACTGAATTGTGTATCCAGAGAAATGTTGCACGCTTTATCTGCTTTATCTGAAAGTGTCAGGAGAATCATAAGATAATGATTGGGCCTTTTTGTCTAACTCAGGTGAGAAATTTTTTTTGAGTGAAGATTTTGTTTTGACAGGAAGAAAAGGATTAGAAAAATTTCTGTTGACAAAAATTTAAAATGTTATCTTTCACCCTGTATTTTTAATGTATTTGTAGTTCCTCAGCAATCATTTTATTCTGTACAGGCTCAGATAAACTTGTTTTAATATGTGAAAAGGGCTTTATGTATTCTTAATTTTGGTACTTTGGGAACTAGTCATGTAGTTGTACAATAAAAGTTACAGAAGGGGCTGCATGGATGACTGCCATGATCTCCATTTATACAACACATTTAAATATACTCAAACGTAGGTACACCCTCTTGTACTATTTTGCTAAGAAGCTCAAAGTATGACTTAGAAAAGACAGCTCCTATGAATTAAAATCTATTCAATTTTTAATTGATGCTAATTATGATATTTGTCTGGTTTTGCTGTCATCAAGCTGTTAAACATATTACTATTCAGCATTTTTGTATGAATAACACCTTTCCTATTTCAACTCTCTTTTTTAGAAGTAACTTCCTGCTATATTTTCTGGAAAAAAAAAATACTTTAATACCTTACAATTTTTGCAATTCAACAATTCTCCTATAATTAGTCTTCAGGCTACCTCTGGCTCCACGGATTTAAAGCTATCAGAGTTTACTGTTTTGTGAAAAATATGTTTTACTTTGTTTGGACATGCTTGTCATAAGTTTCTCAGTATATCATTATCCTATAAAACCTCCCACTGGCAGCGTCTGGAAGAAAAAAATATAGTGTAAACTATAGAAGACCTAATGGCAGCTTCCTGCCAACGTTCATTCTTGAGTCAACAATGTCTGTTTTTGGTTTTGCTTTTGTGAAAATATGTCACAATCTAGTCTTTCATATAAGCTTGCTAGTTTTATTTATCAGCCTAGTAGAGCGTATATCCACATCTTCTACTTTCCCCTATTTTTTCTCCTTTTCATTCCATGATATCTGTGTTTCTGGTCATACCACCAGTGAGTGTTTGCACACATAAATTATACGCCTAAAACCACTCATCACTAGAAAATTTACTGCTTCTAATATCTTTCTCATGAACAGTTGTGTTTATTTCTGAGTTGACTTCTCTGGTAAAGACAGCAGTGGTCTTAGCTTTGGTTCCGTTCTTTGTTTTTTCAAGTCTCTCATTTTAGATATTACGGTGTATATGGGACCATGTGGGCTTTTAACCGTAAGCCTATGCTGGAAATATTAAAATGATTTTAGTTTATAAATGCAACTCTGAGTAAAAATAATAGTGGATTCCTATCTGTATTAACTATACTACTACTACCTTGCTGAAGCCAAGGCCAGTACATGGGAGCAGAACATATCCTCCTGACAAAGGATATAATTGGCTTTTAATTTTTCTCTTTGAAAACCCATTTGGAGAAGGCAGGGGGCAGGGATGAAGGTTGCTGTCCTTTAAGATAAGGAGCTTGAATCTTCTTTCCTATGTCCAGGAAACTTATGATACTTGGTTTGGGAAATCTTTTATCTTCTGGGCCTCTTTTTGTCAGGTTAACTGCTAACTCTACTTAACTAAAGTAAAGGGGAGCGAGATACTATAGATACTGTCTCTGAAAAATAGATGTTCTTTTCACTTTTTAAAAAAAACTTCTTTAAACATTCTTTGCCATATGTTGTGTTTTTTGAATATGAAATACTTGGTGCTTTTGTAGTATTACAATAGCATAGTAAGTTAATAGTTCTGTTATTTTTAATATCATGTTAATGTGCATTTATAGCAATTGGGGTTACTCTTTTTTAACAGATAATTTTCCCTCCTCTTGAGGTGGAATGTTCTATAACATTGCATGAAGCACCATGAGATATAGCTCAGATTAAACTATATTCATAATGCAGTACAGTAGGATACCAGTTATTCAAACAACTTGTGTGACACTACATTTGTCTGGGTGACTCAGATTTTGTATCATGAGGAGTCACTGTCAGACAGGAAGACATGTACAGCAGGGACGTTTGGATAACCAGGATCATACTGTGAGTACTTTGTTTTTTTGTTGACCAAATCAATTATATGTAGAAAGGCTATATTTCTTTTTTGTTCATTTATAGAAAGCGTCTTTAATATTACACTGTCATATGAACAGATGTTGTATTACAAAGAATTACTTTTGATCTTGTCATGAACAGTAGATTTTAGATAAGTGCACAGCACAAAAAAGACCCCAAATTGAAAAAAAAACCAGCTTACAACAAGAGAATTGTTGAGCTCTAATTTTGAATAATTTTATTTACTTATTGTAAACAATGTTTTTAATAGGAAAAATAAGCAAACCCTTAAGTTTTAAGTGCTCAGCTCTCTTCTTAGATAATAGTCAAAGCACATCTTATATGTATTTGCTTATCACTGCTGTGTAATTTTTGTGTGTTTTGTCTTTGTTAGCCCAAGGAAAATGGACAGATATGATGATTTCATATACCAATGATTTCCTTTTATTTAATTCTATTTTTTTTACTAGCCTTGAAGCACTATTCTTCTCAGTATCCCTTCTACCAATCAAGATCAGGAAAAATCCAGCTTTTAATAAAAAATGCCTGCAATTGTCTAAGCTGTGTTGCCTAAATGAATGAGAATTATTGAAATCTCTTGCAGTCTCTGTGGAGATTTTCCTTTGTAGAGGTGTTTCCTGTGGAATTCATCTTAGAGAGGGGAAGGAATTTAGATGCCATTTGTATACATACGCGTGTGCTCACTGAGGTGATTTTGAAGGTCTTATGTATGCACCAAGAAACTGGAGAAATTAGATATTTGGAAATGGAAATTGGTGGTCTTCCAGGCAATATTGGATCTAAAAGTGCTAAATCCTTTAATAAATAAACCTTGATTCAGACTGGAATGTCTTGGCTTGATCATAAAGGTGATATTATGAGGGACTTCTAGCTGTTGACTAGCCTCAGAGATAATTATCTACACATTCCAATCTTTCTCTGCCATCAGCAGTGCCTGAGGTCTAAATGGAGCACATGTTATTTCCACTAGAAGTATATTATATTTAGATTATCCTCATTCCCAAACATTTCAAAAATATTTGCATCTGACTGGAAATACAAAGAATAAAATAATTAACTCTATAAACCTGCTTCTTAGAGTCCTGTGTTGTTAACACAGGAGTCATAATTTCAGCCATTGTAGTCAGTTTTCTGACTATGACATTGTATGTTGTGAGCACATAGTTACTGTTTTTGTTAGGCTGTGGATGAAAGTTTTTCTTTGTGGAATGTTTTGGAGGTGAGATCTCTTAAAACATATCAATGTGATGTGGAAGATTTTTCTCATAATACAGTTCAGATACTCAACACATTTCATTTATTGGATCATG
This sequence comes from Syrrhaptes paradoxus, assembly GCA_013400615.1. Classification (NCBI taxonomy): domain Eukaryota; kingdom Metazoa; phylum Chordata; class Aves; order Pterocliformes; family Pteroclidae; genus Syrrhaptes; species Syrrhaptes paradoxus. Next base: position 18,923 of record VZTO01010332.1, on the reverse strand, counting down.
TACTGGAGCTAACTGGAGAAACTGGATAGCTCATCTGAACCACTATATATGTAATTTAATCATGAAACAGTCATAGTATCACAGAATCATAGAGCATTTGGGTTGGAAAGGACCTTAAAGATCATTGAGTTCCACCCCCCTGCAATGGGCAGGGACACCCCCTACTAGCCCAGGTTGCTCAAAGCCTCATCCAGCCTGGCCTTGAACACCTCCAGGGATGGGGCATCCACAGCTTCTCTGGGCAACCTGGGCCACTGCTTTGCCACACTCACTGCTAAAAATTTCTTCCTCATATCTAATCTAAATCTGCCCTCTTTCAGCTTAAAACCATTACCTCTCATCCCTCCACCCTCTGATCAAGAGTGCCTCCCTGTCTCTCCTGTTAGCCCCTTTAAGCACTGGAAGGCTGCTTTAAGGTCCCCCTGGAGCCTTCTCTTCTCCAGGCTGCACAACCCCAATTCTCTCAGCCTGTCCTCATACGGAGGACATTTTGTCTAGCAAAACAAAATCTATCACTCAGTAGAAATGCATTGCCAAATGCATATTTGGCTGGTGTGTCGTTAACTGCATGACGGGAGACAAACAAAAAGTCTAGGTGCTGGAACTTTGAGTTATAGTATCTGCATTTTTATACTTGGGCTACGCTCTCACAAAGTGATGTGACAGCATTGATTTTTTTGTTGTTGTTGTTGTAGGTGATGCAATAGTTTGTCATGGATGTTCTTCCTCATCTGGGCACTAAACCTTGTTTTGGTTCAGTGACAGTCAGACAGTGTGGTTTTGTTGCTTGGAAAAGAGCAAGTTCTGTAATTCAGCATCCTTGTTTTGCCCAGTAGTGTTTCAATCCTTTTCAACTGCTGCTGTATTTCACAAAGAGATGGAGATGAATTTTTCAGGATCTATCCTGGAGTAAAACTGTTGTTATTAAGTCTCGTTACTTCCCCTTCCTTCCTTCAGATAGTGATTGAGGAAAAATTTGCAGTTTCAGGAGGGCAGTATTTCTTGGGCTATCTTCCTGCCCTTGTCAGTGTTGTCTCCCCCACCTGATTTTCTTCTCCCATCTCTGTAATCCTGGCTAGCCATTCCTACAATTTCTTTTTTGCATACTCTCTGTGTGTATAATTGTTCACATTCTGCCTCTTTGCAACTTTGCTCTGCAGCGCTGCATGCTGTCTGTGCAGTTATGGGTAAGGGTCTGTGTAGCTGCTGCATAGTTTCCTCCTGAGCTAGTGTGCCTGCAGCGTTGTGGAGGCATCTATGGCTCTGTTAGTGCTGCTGAGTGCCGGCAGCCCTGCTCCCAGCAGCAACAGGCTGTGCAACCACCCTCACATCTGGCTCCCTTTTTGCAAAAAGTATTTCCTGAGACTGTTGTTGAGTTCAGGTCGGCATCCTGCTCCTCCAGCACTGCTTCTTCCTCCCCCAGGGAATTTCTCTCTAGCATGTTGATTGAGGGGAGGCACAGTGATCTGGGACTGACTTATCCGCTAAGCTGATTGCTGTGTAGTAGGTGTGGGGGTAGTAGCTTCATGAATGGGGAGCTGCTATATGAGCAAGATTTCTGTTTAGCGCTCTGAAAATTTGACATACTGATTGTAAACTGCCTTCATGAAGGAACTGCTGCTGACAAATTCTGGGTCGATATTTCTGCTCCATCATGTGATCATTCCTAGCTTATCATGTGTTAATAATGGAGTCCAGTTGTCAGACATTTTGCTGGCCCCTGCAGGCCTCCCCAACTACCCTATGGGCTGTCCTCTCCTGGACAGACTCATAAGCACCTCAGTTCTGTTCCTATTGACTGGTCTCTTCCTGAAATGACCCTCCAAAGCAGTTTTTAATTTTTTTTTTTTTTGGAAAGAAATATTTCCTTCTAAGGAACCTTTTTCCCCAGATATGACACAAATTATATAACCTTTTCTTTTAGGGCTTAAGTGCAGTTTATTTGACCTTTAAAGACAGAGCCCACATAGGTAAGTGTTTGTACCACTGTAGCATGTTTGAAACAATTAACTTAGTCAACTGTTTGGAGTCCTGCTCCATGTGTCCTCCTGTACTTCACCTGTGGCTCTGGATAAATTTGAGTAAGGATGGAACTACCAATTGCTATGCCAAGTATTAAAATTTTTCTTGATAAGAATGTTCTGCAAATGGCTGTGCCAGATCTAGAACTTGGCTCTTTAATGTACAGACATACCATGACTTTTCTTAAGGTTGTTTCTATAGCTGATATTGCATTATATACAATAGGAATTAATTTTAGTTTTTAAGCATGTAGCATGTCCATGCCACTGTGACTTTTGTAGGTGTGCCAAGACAATAAAATATTGCATAAATAATTTTATAGTAAAAATGCCAGAGAATTAAGTAAACAGGGAAAGATTGTCTGCATTGAGAAAAGAGTGAAGGTACAGCTTGTTTGGGCGTTTGGTACTCGCATGAACACTATGTTAAAAGCCACGGTACTAAAGGTGGTATCACATTTTTTTGGTGCAGAAGCTGTGCCTTGTTAGCAGTTGCATGAATCTTTATTTGTCTTGCTGCATATTAGTAATATTTAGCTTGTGTCAAAACTAGATAGGAAACCGTATTTTCTGAGATTTCTCACATGAAATGATCCCAAGTATTTTTATACAATAATGTTTTCACTTTAATAAATCTTACTTGCTTTTTCACAATATGTAAGAACATTGTGGTGTGTGGACAAATCCTTACATACATAAACTACCTGTTTGCAGTAAGACTTTACATGTACTGTGTGAATTTCTGCTGCTTTTGGAAACAGAATAAGGGAGAAGCATTTCTAACTTTAATAATATATTGAGATTATGGATTAAAAGCAGTGGGGAAATAGCTTTGTGCAGTGTAACCTAACAAGTGTGCTAAGAATCAACTTTTGGCAAGAAAACTCCCAATTTGCCCTCTCTCCCTGAAGTTGACCTGGTGGATGAAATAGTAGATGTGTGTATGATTCTAGGCATGCCTTCTCCAAAGATCAACATTTGTACACACTTTAGTCACCTTTTATACGCAGTGCTATTGACGTTAACCAGAGAGGCCAGTCTGACAGCGCTGTACTTTAACACCAGCTAAAGAGTTGCTCTGCTCTACTTGCGTGGTTTATCTAAAAAGACTCAACACTGAAATCACACAGAGTAATTGTTTTCGGTCTATAAGAGTTCTCTTCCATATACAATATCCTGTAGGACAATTGAGTGTCCTACTGAAATCAACATATGTTCAGTCGCTAATTCAATTACAAATTTGTTTTATACTTCTGAAAACATCAGGTTGAGCTCTTTAATTTGCCAGTATATTATATCTAAGTCTGCTTTCATTTGCACAACTATAGAACACCTTTAATGCTACTTTTTAAATTAGGTTTGCACAGTATCAAACAAGTGTAAGTTAAAACAGAACTGAGGTCACCAGCTGTTTAAAACAATCACAGACTTGCTCAAATGAAGCTAAGTGGAATAGGAGAGAAAACTAATAAGATATGTCAATGGAATAATTAGTTTTCAAAGTAAATGAAAAAATGAAAAAGATGCTACTTGTTTTGTAAGAAGGGGAATTGCACAATTGCTCAGGTGCTTGGTCTTGTTTCTCTTACAGTGTATGTTGGGATGACTTCTAGAATGAGGCCAACAGTGAGTTTTAAGCCTTGTCAGTGGGAAGTTTATCTTGGACAAAGGACATTTGTTGACTGATTCTTGCAAGACTGAATACTGTATCTTTATTGACATGATCTGAGTGGAGTTTTATTCTAATTTATATAGCATTGCAAAATCAGAATCCGATATTAATTACTCCATCGTAGAACTGTATTTTGCCGCTAGTGAAAGAGCTTTTATTTGGGGTAAAAATTTCCAGCTGCATCTGCGAGTAATATTCTGCTGTTTTGCCGATTCTTTTCAGTCTTGCAAGAGGTCACAGTCACATTTTGGGTTGTCATACAGTGTTGTCTAGTTGAAACTAGTTGAGAATACCATAACTGGAAGCTAGTTGTGTTTCACAATGTGAAGTGTTTAAATAGATGACAGTATTCCTGGGACTGTAGTGGAAGCATCATTTTTGTTTGCACTTGAGAGTAGTTTTTGCTTTCATTTGTCTAGAAACATGACCTTAGAGCACAGGTGTTAATGTTATTTATACAATTTTTTTAGTTTGATTTAAATGATACTATGTAAATATATAAATAATGTTCTTGTTGGTTTTGGCTGTTGTTTTGAATGGGCTTTTAAAACTGATTATTATTCTATTTAACTGATTATTACCAATATTTTCCAAAATTGTTTAATTACATTTTTCATTTATAGGTGAAATCCCTATATTAATTAGAAGACCAGATAATGAATCCAGTAATTGTATTGTTACGGTCATATATTTTAATGAGCTACTGAGGTTTAGAATGAAAGATGATGGAAGTTCTAACTGCCGGTATCAAGAAAGTTAATAATTTTAATACAGTTTGCAGAACAGTCTTGCAAAATCTTACATCAATTTAATAAAGACTGCTACAATATTAATCCTTCCACTTGGGATATATATGTCTTTTAATCTATGGGAATTTGCTAAATTCTAGAATATTTTTATGTAGAGATGGATATAGTCTCTACCGTAACACCATGCTAATAAAATTAACAAGACCATGGGACAGCCAGCAAAGAAATACTAAGGAAACTAAAGTACCTTCTCTCCCTGACTGTGGTCCCTACAAGCCTATACTGTATCTCTTCTTTATCTGAACAAAATCAAGCATCATGTATTATTAACATAGCACTCAGCAACAGGATTAAAATGGTTTAAATCCTACCTTATGTGATAAAGTAATCTCAGTAAGGTTGCTGATTACAAATTCTGCAGTATGGCATCCCATTTGATAATTGTGCTGTTGTATATATGGAGATGGCAAGCCATTTGATGAGGATTGCTATTTCACTGCTTCTGGTAATTTGTGTGATACTATGACTGCATTGGTGGTTGATATCATTGGGCCCTACTTGCCTAGTCTACTATGATTATTATTATTTTTTTTTTTTAAAAAGCAACCCCAAGTTGAAAATGAGCTATTATCCTGGATTTTATAAATGTTCTCCTTAAGTTTCTGTCAAATCCTTCAGTTGTAATGTTTATTTTAAAGCTGATATACATCCAAGAGTATGGTTACTTTTTTCTTCTCTGTCAATATCTGAAATTGTGAAAGACGATGTGTCTAATTTCTTCATTTGGAAAGGTTCAGGAACATCAGCCTCCATAACTATATTGGTTTTGTTAAACCCATTTCCTTGGTTTAAAACTGTGATTGAAGATCAGAGGTGAGGAATTTGGCTATGGATGACAAATGGGATGGCAAGGGAGTCGAGGGGAGGGTGACAAAGAGTTTGTTTCCATGTCTTGCAGAGCTCAGTGTGATGCTTTGCTATGTCTGTTTGCTTTTGTGAAAAACAACTTTGCAAGGAAACTGTTTAGGCAGTTGTACACTGGAGATATTCCCATTAGAAACAGAAAGAAACAAGGTATTTACAAATTGTATTGCAGGACAGCATTGGCAATTTTAAGAGCAGTGGCTCCACATGACTTATGTTGGGCCTCCTGTAGGTGTGTAATTGAATTAGTCATGAGATGGAGTGGTTCTCTGCGTGGCCAGCAGCCGCTGGTACAGGATCCTGGCATGCCTGGCACTCATCCTTCACTACGCAAAGCATAGGCAATCCATTAGTGTAACAAGCTGAAGTTTCCAGCCTGTGAGTCAGAAGAGCTGGTAAGTCGATATTTTTGTGTACAAATCCAGGTTATTATCTGTTTTCCCTCACCTCTGTGAACTTGTTATCTGTGTCCTTTTAGTCCAGTGAGAGAATAAGCTTGTAGGAAAGCCACAAAGAGAAATTTTAAGGAATAAAGTGTTTCCTTTATTGCAATTTTATGCTTAATCATGGGGGAAAAAACCCCAAATATAGTTTTCATAAAATTAATATTCAGAGAACTGGAGATAACTGAAATTTATATAGTGTGTTAAGTCAGCCAGAAAAAAAAAAAAGGGCATTTCCTTAGCAAATGGAAAAAAGAAAGCACCTTTGAAAACAACTGGGTGGATTTTTACACTGTCTGATGATTTATTATAAAAATGCAGCTTGCATAAACCTGTACTCAATAAATGTAATAGTTTGTTAAACTGTTTTTCTTTTTTGGATTAACTATAGTGGTTACTATTCTTTTGTATTAAAGAAAAGTGAAGAATCTGTAACTAGTAGGATTTGTTTATTTTATTTTACTATATAAAATTACATAAATGATCTGTGCATGCTAACACAAAATTAGGTTCTCAATTAAAGTAGGTATGGAGCTTTTTATATAGCTACTGATACTTTAAAAAGTCAGTTGGGGAAATCCAAAACGCTTGTATTTATCACTAGTATCATTGCTAAAATGAAGTGCCAACCCTTTAAAAATAGTAATAATGCTAACTTTGATTGCTGGAAAGCTGCCAGCTCTTCACTATCCTGCAGAAATATATTTTACTTGAACTAAGAAAACATGCGATTGTCCCTCCCCCTCCTTATTCCCACAAACTGGAACAGTGTTATGTTAGCATGCGTTGTGCTGAGCCGAATCCAATCTGGAATTAGGAATGCTCCAGGGCATTTTTAATAAACTGTCATTCATCTGAACTCTGCCCTTATTTAATTTGCAGAATCTGGTAATGCAGATGTACACTTGAGCCACATTAATTTTTTTTTCTTTTCTTGTCTTTGTGTGAAATGCTACTGGTTGAACTTGAAAATGTGAAGCTGCAGAACAAGTAGAAAGTGTTCATTTAAAATAGACTCAAAATTAAGAAAGAATTATAACATTTAGTTTGCTGGTTTTCTGCCATTCTGAAATGTAAACTTAATTCTAGTACTGATTTTAATAAAATCCTTGACTCTGAAGTCAGTTAGGCTTTCTGAAAGTATAAAAAAAGGCTTTTATTAGGAGATGCAAAGGACAAAATGAGGCTGTTGTCTTGCAAAGGGGAAGAACACCCAGTTGATAATGTATTCAGGGCAGAGAGCGCTTGCTAGCAGAGAACTTTGTGTTCAGTGAAGTTCTCACAGTAAACTCTTTCAAAACCTGGATTCTTATTAATTCTTTAGCTGTTATCTAAAATGGCAAAGTTGGTGATTAGAAGTAGTTAGACAAGGAGATATAGTGCGGAAAAAATGAGCAGGCGTTCGGGCCCTGAGTGCCTCGCTGGGCCGGGAGCTGCCCCTCGGCAGCCTCCAGTTTGGGCTGTTAACATCACCCTGCCGGCAGGGGGCGCTGCAGGGCGGGGGTGTGCCAGCCCCAGCAAAGACCTCAGCAGTGCTTGCACAGGGACAGTGCGTGCCCCAGCTTCAGCACGTGAGGGCATTTAAAATGCTGACTGGGTTTTAGACTATGTTACTGATCAACAGCCATTGCTTTGGGAGGCTTTGGTAAATGTCGGTGTAAATAAAGGTCTTAAGGATGCATAGGTGATAATAGAGGTAGGATAGGTGCTTCAGATTGGGGGGAAGATGGCTGGATGAGATATTACAGGTAACAAATATGGTCATGAATGCAAACTTCATTTTTAGTACAATGATAAAAGTATGTAATTGTGCTACTTGGTCATTACTGAACTGATACTTCAATAGGGGACTCAGTTCAATGTCTGGAGAGTGGAAAAACTAAAAAGAAACTAGAAGGCAGATGGTTTGGAGAGGAAAGGAATCCTGGATGCACATTATTCTCTGTTGAAGTGCACCTAATGCAGCAAAAGAAGTATTTGCTGTAGGTCATAAACCTAAAATTTTTCACTAGTGGTACTAGATTTGTTTCCATTTCTTACAGTAGGACTAAGTAGTAGTAAATCCTAGAATCATAGAATGGTTTGGGTTGGAAAGGACCTTAAAGATCATTGAGTTCCACCCCCTGCCATGGGCAGGGACACCTCCACTAGCCCAGGTTGCTCGAAGCCTCATCCAGCCTGGCCTTGAACCCCTCCAGGGATGGGGCATCCACAGCTTCTCTGTGCAACCTGGGCCACTGCCTCACCACACCCTCACAGAAAAATATTTCTTCCTAATGTCTGATCTAAATCTGCCCTCTTTCATCATTAATGCTTACTTTTTTTCTGCTTTCATGTTAATTCTAATATCAAAGAAGAGAACATGTACTTACACTATGAATTTGGTTTATGTTTTACAATTTTTTTCCCTGCTAGACTTTTATATATTGATAGTACTGCCTTCCACGTTTAAAGTTAATTTTTCATTGTAATATATCTGCTAGAGCTATGTAATGAATGTGCTAGGATGATTGTGTGTGCAACTTCAGCATTCATACACTACATTTGGTAGCAGTTGATTAAAAAAAAAAATTTATTCTGCATGTGCCTGCCGGTTGAAATCTGCTGTAGGTGTTGGTGAGACAGTTAACTAGGAAAACATATAACTCTAAACTTGGGTCGTATTCAAAAAGTGAAGGAAGAACTAGCTGGCAAATGTGTTGAAAGTGTAAATGAAAGTATAACTTTCAAGTCTACATGTGTTAACGATTCGTGGTTTGAAAAAGTTTTCATATTCCAATTTTTAAAGGTTTTTTTCCCTCTCTTTGATCTCTTTTGTCTGGTAATATAAGAGTATGTTATTAATATACATTAACAAATCCACAGCTTTGTTTTCCACAGGTCTTTAATTCCCTTAAATGTTTTTAAATGTAACTGATGTGATATATCAGAATTTAGGTGAGCATTCAGTCAGACAACAGGTTGGGTACTAAGTTCAGCTGAACCTTTGGGAAAAGCAGTGCAATGATACAAAAGATATGGAAGTTCTACTATTGTCTTTTTGTGTTCTCATCTGCCAAACAAATCTGCAAGTGTGGAGTGACTTGGTGTTCAAAGACACTGTCTCAAAGCAAGAGTCTCTACGTATGTATGAATGAATGACTTTCATTCTTGAATCCTTACTACTGTTTCCATTAATGTATGTTGCCTGGAATTAATGGCTGGACACTTGGCAGAAACTATATGGAGTTTTTAAAAAACACAAGGATGAGCCTAAGAAATAACCCAAGAAAACAGGTAGAACTACCGTATCATGTTTTAGTAGTTGAGGCATGCTCTTGTTGGAGACAGCATGGGTTTGTGTTATTGTACTAAAACAGCAAATGAAGTATCTGGTGTTATATTAGAAATTTGAGTATTTTTTTTAAAGAAATACGATCTTTCCCCTGTTTTTTTTTTTCCTGGGATTTAAATGCAAATCCAGCTTTTTTATGGCTTTATTTCCCTGAAGTATACTTTCTGTTTGCTGCTTCTACTGTGAAAGTTCAGTAGATAGTCATTTTACAAAGATATCTAAAGCCTTCATCTTTCTTCATGGTTTGCTTTAGTAGAATGTTACAGCTGCGCACACTCTGCTGCAAAATTTGAGCTCCTTGTTATTTCATTTCATTGATCTTATTGGAGCGTTCATAAAGATGAAGATACAGCTGATGTAGAAGGAGTAAGTAAGCAGTGTATAATTTTCAAACAGGATATGAGTTCTCATTACAATCTGATGAAGTCTGTATTATTAATTTTGCTTTATTGAACCTGTTGTATAGGATGTGTGTTCAAATAGAAACAAAAGTATGTGGCTTACAAACACTGATTGCATGCTAGTAGGATTTAGATAACAACAACAAACAACAATTAAGCGTGAACTTGAGAGAAAACATCTTATTTTCTCTGTAGCCACACTGATTATATGAACACAGTGGAATAGTGTCAGACTTTTCAACACACCAGTAAATGTGAACACATTTCAATGACTTGCATAACATTAACAACTGGAATGTATTTGAAAAGGGGGAAATCGTACTGGTGTCCTGGTTACCAGAGACTATTTGTGACCCTCTGATTCTGTGAATATAATGATTAACCCACAAGTAAATTTTCTCCTGGCAGGCAGGTGTCATATGTAGTCTCCATTCTTTAGTGTGTTCTTTAAATAATATGATAGGCCCTGTCATACACTTTTTTTACTTCTGAATTTTGTTTTCTAAAAGGATAATGGTTTTCTTAATTTCTGCAATAAGCAATTTATCTTACATCCAGTTGATATTTACCAATGCTAAAGAAAGAGTGGGATCACCCTAACTTTCCTACATTTCATACTTCAGAGATTCTCACAGTTGTCATGAGGAGAATAACTTGGTTGTTCTGAGAACAGCAACAGACATTTAAAGTTCAGAATCAGAGCATAATTCAGGTTAGAAGGGACCACTAGAGGCATTGCAGTCTAAACCCCTGCTCAAAGCAGGGATAACTTCAAAGTTGGATCAGGTTCTCCTGATCTCTTCAGTCAAGGCCTGAAAATACTGGACTGGAGAGTCTAAAGCTTCCATGGTAACCTGTTCCTCATGGAAGGGTGTGCATTTTTTGATGAAAAAAAAAAAAAAAAGACTGTCATGACCACTTTTATATTAAAATATGTATCTATATCTGCACCTGAAATTTCTGAAATTACTATTATGATAAGTTACCACCACCCTGAATTTAAATACTATAAATGGTGAAGAAAATAATTATAAATTGTATGTGGCAGTTGCACAAGTTAAATGGCTTTCTGGCGATCTGTGTTCTGTTTTCTGTAAATGTTGTTTATTACTTGATGGATTAATGGAAACATTCAGATTTTTTGGTATTTAAAGACTACCTATGTTGGTTTTTAAAACAGTTAAGACAGGAATAGATTTGAACAGTCATTTACTTAAAGTAATTCCTTTTGGTTTTTTTTTTGTTTTGTATTTATATAGATTTAAGATTTACTTATTGTAAAGAATATGAAGCTTAAAATATTCTCTCTCTTAGGTAGAAGAGCTGATGAATGCACTGGAAAAGACTAGACAAGAATTAGATTCTACCAAAGCCCGTCTTGCCTCAACACAGCAGTCTTTGGCTGAAAAAGAAGCACATCTGGCTAACCTGAGAATAGAGCGAAGAAAACAGCTTGAAGAAATTCTAGAAATGAAGTAAGTACCTTGATTTCTGTAATTTCTAGAACAAGTAAAATTGCTACTTTTTTATAAGAGAAGGGTTTTTTTTTCTGCAGGTGTTTTTTCAATGTATATATTTAAGTCTGAATCTAAGGACTTTTAAGAGTTATAAGACTGTTAAATTCCTTTAAAATATGGAAATGCAAAAGTCTTCATTTTAGAAGTGCTCAACAATTGACATGAGAAGAATGTTTTGAAAGCTATCCTTTGTTACATGCAAATAAAATATCAGCACGGTATAACTTCCATGAGAAACTGAGGGTCTAAAGCCCCACCTTTCAGTAGGAATTCTACGTAGAATTTCTGTTAATGTCAAATTCAAGGAAAGGGGTTTATTAACTTTATATGGATGGTGTGAAGTTTATTGCAGTGAATTGGTTAAAAAAAAACCCCAAACAACAAAAACTTATTTGCATACAAATTATCACTATGTATATGTGTACAGAATGAAAGAGGAGGATAGACCTATAATTTAAATCTAACTTCTTACCCATAATAAAGATAAATATCTGTAATTATGGGATGCTAAAGTTCCTACGTGCTCTTTAAAATTGGCAAAAAAGAGTGAACCTGTTATGATTTCGCTTAGGCTGGTAAATGTGTAGTTAACATTCAATAAAGAAAATTCACAGTTGTAATTTCTAAGTTCTTTTATCAAGGGAGGGAAAAGAAAACCCAGAACACTTAAGCCATATATAACTTCAGCTAAGTTGTTGTAGATACCCTTATATTTTAAAGGAAGGTAAATAATCAGAAAAAAATTGTGATACTGTAATGGAAGCATGAATGTTTCCAGTGAAATCAAAAGAACCTCTGCTTTTGACTTTAATGTGGTCTATATCTATACAGAAGAATGGGAGCACATGTGAATTAGAGTAATATGTGATATTATATTCTATAATAGATACATTTTTTTAGTTTTCTGATTTTCTTGTATAGGTATATATTAATTAATCTATGATAACTCAGATGCTCAGTGTCACTATATTTCATTAAGTCATCTATTTTCTGTATTGTGCTTTGCTCTATTTCTTTGAGTGTGTGCTTGGTTTTCATCCTAATGGTAAGATTTTGTTTTTTTAAATCATAATTATCAATTATTGAGCAACTTAGGGAAAAAAACAAACGGTATCTTTAATTCTGTTATTGTGACTTTTTTGGTGGGGTTCACAGAAGAACTGTGTAAAGCGTGTAACTTCAGTCTGGGAAGTGAAGTAAAAAACTGGTGAAGTTTGACTTTTCTTTTCATAAAAGCTGTTCTATTTTATGAATAAAGGACTCCATGGATGGTACTAGTGGTGAAAGACCCAATATCAAAGGTCCAACTTTGGAATAGTTTGGAATTTAAAATGAGATATAAATATATGGTTGGTTTTTACAACATAAATTTTCAAAGTAAAATAGTAAAGTTAGAATAAAAATTTGAATTAGCATTTAAAAATTAAATTAGTAAAAATTTCCAGTTAAATGTGTGTTTTTTTCTTTTCTTTGACTAGTCATTAATATGATTTCTTTTGTAAAACACTTCTTTCTTACTTTCCCTTTTTGCCGTTGATTTCTTAATTGATATTTTGTTAGCTGTGTAAGTATGTAGACATTTTCTGCCATTACCTTATTTTCTGTCTTCAAGAGAAGCAATTGTTCATAGACAGTTTTCATTTTTAATCCTGAACTGATGTAAAATTAATTTGAAATTTTAAGTTATTATTACAGAAGAGGTTTGTTATTAAAATACAATTTATTATAACTCATACGTCTTCCTACTTAGGCCACAGAGGTTTACCTAATCCTCTGCTAGGTAGCTTTCCCAGCTACCTGTGTCATTGCCTGTAAGAGTTTAATGCTCTAATTCATACACAAATCACTCCCCCTGAAATCTATAATTCAGCTAATAAGTTAGAATTAGAAGTGACTTTAATTTAAAACATATATTCAATTACTATTTTTAATTCTATGCTAACTGGGTTCAAGCTGGAACATAGGAGGTTCCACTTGAATATGAGAAAAAACTTCTTTACAGTGAGGGTGACCGAGCACTGGAACAGGCTGCCCAGAGAGGTGGTGGAGTCTCCTTCTCTGGAGACATTCAAAGCCCGCCTGGATGCGTTCCTGTGCGATCTGATCTAGGTGTTCCTGCTCCGGCAGGGGGATTGGACTAGATGATCTTTCGAGGTCCCTTCCAATCCCTAACATTCTGTGATTCTGTGATTCTGTTACAAGGCTAAGTTCATATTGGAGATGGAATCGGATAGAACTTCTGTTGCTTCTTGTGAAATGAAAGAAATGAATACAGTTATCAGACATCAGGACAGCTTTTCAAGTCTAGGAGATAGGAAATAGAGTCACTGAACAAAACAAAATTTATAAAATCACCCCACAATATTACTAAACAGAGAGAACAAATAGAATGATGACAGAAATTCACATGATCATATTTACTTTTTTTCTTTTTACTGCCTCTTTAGCAACATTAGTACTGAGTCAAAAGAAGCAAAAATCAATGTACTTGTTCATTTTTTTGACCTCTGTGTAGAGGAAGGGCTACATGATTTCTATTAAATGTAAATTAAATGGAAATCATACTTTCAGATTATTTAATGAGATATACTAAACAACATAAACTAGTAGATATACATATATTAGTAGACATCTTTTAGAAATTCTGATATTTCATTACAGTAGTTTAATTTTTGAAATTGCTCACTGTATGACAGACTTGATAAAAGTGCTGCATTAGAATGAAATATACAAAATATGGCATTACATTGTTTTGTATGAATAAGGTATTCTCAAAAACAGATTGTAGAAGCTAGCTAAGATCCAGACATCCACTGACAGAATAATGATAATTCAGTGTTGTAGTTATATACTAAAATAGTGTGTAATGTCTCTGATATTTTAAGAGAATTTATTAATTGGCAGCATTGACCATAACTTCTAGTTATCATTTTTCAAATGTAATATTCAGTGATTACAGTTTTCAGCTGCTAGCTCTCAGTTAAATAGGCATGAACTGTGTGTTTAAGAACATTCATGATGATTTCCTATGCTTATATTATGTTCAAGTTCCAAACATAACTCTGCATTCTAGGTCCATCTGGCTGATATTGCCAAGATCTGTCTTAATTTACTGGCTACAATCAGTTGTCAGTTTTAGAGAACTCCTTCAGTTGTCATTACATATTCCCATATACATTCAGTTATTTAAGAAAGTTTAGAATAAAAGTGGATATCAGCTTAATGTTGGTCCTATTGTTGGTCTTTTTAAACTGGAAACTAGATAAGTACCCATTAAATGAAAGGTAGTTTGGTGAAAGGAGATAAACATCAAATTATTCTTAATGTGATGCCAACGTGAAAAAATAAGATTTTAAAGAATTCCAAAGTGTTAAGTTTGGAGAAGGATTTGCATTTGCATACTGCTTTCTAAATATGTGATTTTTTTTTGTAAATGTCTATTAAAAATATTACTATATTAGTTCTGGAGGAAATATTTTTGTTATGGTCATATTATTTTAACAGTGCACACATAACTCATACTGACATTAATGGAAGTTACGCATACATGTTAACAGTAAAATGCAGCATATGTTCAAATCCATCATTTTGCCTAATTGTCTTAATGCTTTGTGCTCTGTGTCTCATAAAAATAATCAATGCACTTTTTATTTTTTATTAAGTGATAGATTTTAAAAAATCCATATTGCATAGCATGACAAAAGGTATGTTAATGTTTTTAAAAAATGTGTTTATCGTCCACAGAAATATTACAATTGTCCTGAGCTTAAAAACTGGTAGTTAGGAATATTTATCAAGACTGCTTTTTCCAGACATTGTTTTTGTTTTCTGAGAGACCTCAAGGAGTATAGCCTACTGAGAACTTCACAAGGCTTGCTTAGAAAAGCTTATTCATTTTGTAATATGAAGAGCTTGAGGGTAGGAGAAGTTTCTGCCCTGTGATGTGGTGGAGGTTTTTTCAGATGTTTCAGAAATGCCATATTTGTGGAGCATACTTTCATGACCACAAGGCGTCCACAATGCTTTGATACAGATGTTCTTTCCTACATGGTGGTTCCTTCCAGAACTCGTAAACCTGCTTGTAACAAAATTAGATAGCTGTATAGATAGATGAATGAGTATTTATATAACATTAAAACTGCTTTATATATATGTGAAATAAATGCCTGTCCTTATGGTAAGTGGATTTTACTCCCTGGGATAGATAATCTTTTTAGAAATGGTCAAAATTATTTTCCCTTTGAAAGTCTGACCTGGAGAGCCACTAGTCATAAAAGAAAGTCTAATGGCATGAGAGGGACCACCCACCACCAGTCCCCCAACCCCCAAAACTTTATCAAAACCTGGGGTTTTCTTGGTTAAAAGCCCTTGAATTAACTTTATGTGATGTTTACTCTACTTAAAAATATGTTTAAATACAAGATTAAAAAAAAATTCGTTGTGGTTTTGCATTAATTTGATCTCTCAGTGACTTAGTTATATGTGAGAAACACTGCACTTAGTAGTGGGTGACCATGGGATTAATCCCCCAAAAGCGTAAACTTCATATTTTGTCGTGAAGATCTGTGAATTCTTAATTTTTTAGATCCAACTGTTAATTACTGAGTGTTTCCTTTAGCAGTACACTCACTGCTCTGAAGCTTTCAGAGTATCCTGAATGAAATTCTTGCCTAGAGTTTGAAAGGCAATTTCCTTGCCTTTGATACAGTTCATGCTATCACTTGTGAGTATTGCTAAATCAGTTTTAAGTGTCTGCCCTGAAATTCACTACAAATTTCCAGAAGAATATATGTTTCCCCTTAGGTGGAATAAATCATGTTACTTAACTAACGAAGCATTAAAGATCTCTTAATAAAATAACCAGCTACTAGTCCTTTCATTCAGTAACAAAAATAGAACATTGCTACGCTGTCCAAAAAAATTTGTTTTAAAATTAGATTTTGCAGTAAATGTTCTTACAGTGACGGTATAAAATTAAACATCCCTTTCTTTGTTTAAGAATGTCCACTATTTTGTTCACTGAAAATAAATGAACATTGCTTATCTCTGTTTTCCAGTATGTTTACTTTATTCATTTAACAGCACCTGTGTAATAGTCAAGGATGAAATATTTTGGGGAAGAAGGGGATAAAATGTTTTTTCCACCAAGCATATAGTCCCACCGCTGCCATTCTTTGCAGAAGTGCTGACCACATGCTGCACTTTTACCGTCTGTGTTTGTGGTTCAACACTGTCAAGCAAGGAGGGGGATGCCAGTCTCGGGTGCAAGACCATGGTCTGGATCTGCTTGGCTCAACAAACTGAATGTGAGCAGTTTCACAGAGGAAGAAGAAAGTTTGTCATGTTGCAGGGAAAAGAATGTGCCTTGTCTGTTTGTCTTTCACCTGGTCTGACTGGTCCCCTCCTTCCTTTTAGCGTGGGAAATTCAAGCATGCACAAGCATACAAATGGCTTCAAGTGGACTTTTGAGGATATAGCAGGGATGAAGAGGGTCTTAGAATGGATTCTGGAAGTCAGGGAACACAGCAAAAGGGGAAGACTGTGTAAGAGGTAAAACTAGAGTGTCGCAGTCAGAGTTTGTAGGGAAGTCAAAATGCTTTATGAAGTACTAGTGGCAGAAGCATAAGGAAGTTTACCATTCATCTCGTTTTCTGCAGACATACCCCTTTTTTTCCATCTATAAATTTTACAGGAGTAGAAGTTGGGGATTTCACATCTGTGTAGCAGCTCAGCAGGAGCTGCAGCTCTGACAAGGGCTGTTGGATGTCCAGAGAATCTAGACATGTTTCCAGCACCTGGACAAATCAGCTCATATCCCTTCCTTACATTCTCCTATTACTATTTCCATCCGTCACCATCTCAGACTGGCACTTGGGGAGGGAAAGAGAGAGGAACTCAACATGCTTTCTTTATTTAAGTCCTAATTGCTCCACCCCAAGAGGTTCTGTCACCCACAGGACAGCGGTTTCTTCCTCAGTGCTGTGGGTACAGCTATGGTCAAAAGTGCTTCTGAAATCTCTGTGTGAGTAGTAAATCCAGTGCATCTGGAACATTTCAGAGTAATTGTGTATGCAATTCACCTGTTCGGTGCATGCACAGGCCAGAGGCATGACGCTCATTGACAGGAAAATCCCTGATGAAATTATAGAGACTCTACTTCCATGTAGTCATGAAGTTAATTTCCTTTTTGGGGTTCTTCCATACAGCAGCAAGGATGAAGAAAGCAATATAGCAAGGTAGGAGAAATTGTCAGGGTGATTTAAGGTTGGAACTACTCCTTGAAATTACTTGGAACTCGTTCTTTAAAACCACTTAAACCAATAGCTTCCCTATAGACACTGTCTGCTTTCTGTGTTACAGTTAGGCAGTGCTTTCCCCCCGCTCCCTCCTTTACAGAAAGGAAAGCGAGAAGGTAGATAACCATTTCTCTTGCCTACACTGGAAACTGAGGTGTTTAACTGAAAGTTGTGGGCAAAGATGCTTAGTTCATGTTCCTCTTTTAAATACTTCTGAAAGGAGCTAGCACCTACCTTGGGAATGGTTCTAGGCTAAATAAGTAGTAGGGGATACATAGCATCAAAGGATACTCTTTGAATTGAAGTTTAAGCAAATACACCAGGATTAGATTTCTTAAACTATTAATAAAGTATTATTTTGAAAGTAGGATCATTTAAAAATAATATGTTCTACTTTGTCAGCTCTAATACAGAGTGTATTTTGAGAAAGATAGCTATAATAATTTCTCTAACATGAATGATTTGAGTTACCTTTTTTCAGTAGGTTTGATAACCCGGTAGTGTATAAATATAGATGGAGAAAAAATAATTTTCAGAAAACAGTTTACTGTTTTTTTGTAATTTTATTCAAGGGATTATTTTGCCTTGTTTCAACTGTGGTAATGTTCAGTGAATAGATAGCAAGCTGATTGTCTCAAAAGTTGTACCACTTTGAATGCAGAACACTAGACTGTTTTTGAGTAACCTGTGGACTGCTTCCATTTAATTGTAGGATTCATGCTGAGAGTGTAGAGAGTCATATCCCAAGTTAAATACAAACAAAACAGCAGGATGTTGATACAACTGTGACTTCCATAGGAAGTAGTTAGAATGGTAATGTGGTCTCCTAACTTGGGTGGAAAGTCTCTTGTGACTGCTTTTGCCCCTCAGACCTGTAACACAGCATGCCTTGACTAACATTTTTGACACCAACTTGCAAACACCATAAAGATTAAAGAAAGCCAAATGAAGGCTTTGTTCTCTGGAACAGAAGCTTTCTTTACTAAAATGAAGAGATGTTTTTCTTTTGTAAACAGTGAAGGGGGCACAAAGCAATAAAATGTTTATTTCTGTCAGAATAGAATGAGTGAACTGTTTACTTGGCAAAGTGCGTCTCTTATTTAAAGACATATGAGTGTCACCAAGTTCCTACTCACTTGAGAGACTTATATGTTCAGACTCGATGATAGTATGCTTTGATTTTATTTTACTAGATTAATGATAATTGAAATTTCATCAGCATGGAAAGAAAGTGCGCCATTTCTTTTCTTCATTTTGTTCTTGTTAAGGTCATAATTTACTTTCAAAATAGATTGTTAGTAAGATCAATTTAGGATTTTGCCAAAACAAGATAGGAGGGGCTGTATCTTGCCTGCTTTTATATGGGGATGCAAGCAAAGGAAGCTGGAGCCTCTCCCATGTTTCCTGTCTCCTTTATACAGTGGGAAAGTGCAGTAACAACATTTTCAAAGTGTTTCCCTCCCACAAAGGTGATGTCTTCCTCTCTGTTACTGAATTGCAGTAGTGCTTCTAGTGTCACAGAAGCATTGTCTGAAGGTGAACCAGAAAGAGCCACAAAGATGATTA
>VZTO01010327.1:0-15793 GCA_013400615.1 Syrrhaptes paradoxus | reverse complement strand
TGCAAATCAAAGCACAAGGGTGCAGATGGGCGCCCAGGTGGGAACAGCCCCTTCCACCCCCTGGCACGGGGGCTGCAGCCCCGGCTGGGTGCTCAGCATCCCTCACCATGGTCTAATTTCAGAAGATGGGGTTGGGGAGGATCCGGGTTGCAGCACTGGAGGAAGGGACACCTTGCCCTGTGCCATCCCACCCGCTTGTGTTCCCAGGGTGTCATTCAGGAGGTCACACAGCTGTTTGCATCCTCATGCCACGCACATGGAGGGACCCAGAGAGGGGTTGGGGGGGGTTCCCAATTGCAGGACCACTTTCAGGGGGGGTTGGCACGGCCGGGTCACCTCACCGGGGTGTCTGTGGGCGATGCCAACGCCTGGCGGTGTTTTGCAGGGGTGCGGTACAGCCAGGCGACGAGCGGCGAGGCGGCATCGTCCGGAAACATCAGCCACCACGGCAGCGGTGCCATGGTCACCACCAGCCAGGCGGTCCTGCAGCAGGTCTCCCCGGCCGGCTTGGACCCGGGCCACGGTTTGCTCTCTCCCGACGGTAAAATGGTGAGTACACCTGGCCCTATTGTGGCGGCGGCGCTGATAAGATAAGAGAGCCCAGCGGGCAAAGCAAACACGCTTTCCCCGGGTTTCACACGCGGCCCGGGACGAACAATGGGGCATTGTGGGTCTGGGGCTGCGGCATGGGCGCGCGACCGTCCCCGTCACCCGCCTCAAAGGCGGCGTCGGGCCCCCGCGCTCCCCGGCGGGCAACGGCGTGTTTTGCGAGCGCAGCCCATAAATGTGCCAGACCCCGCGCGGGGTTATTGATTGCATGCCTCGGCGGCTGAATGCGCGCTGGGTGGATCTCTGTTTGTTTTCTCCTGCCGATGGCATGGGTGTTGATAAAACGCTCATTCATTATTTTTTTCCCCTAAGCCCTCTCAAGTTTGGAGTTTTGCCGGGGAAGTGCTCTGGGTGTAAGCAGGGAGCTTCTCATCCCCGGGCATCACCCAGGACATCCAGCCCGCTGGTGTCACCTCCAGCCCTGCAGCTCCTGCCGGTCCCTGTCCCCGTGTGCTCGGGGGGTTGCTGCAATGGGCAAAGCTGCGAACGGTGGCAGGCAGCGGGGATGGGACACCAGCATCTCCTCCAGGTGCCGGACACCTCCCCATGCTGGGTGCTGCAGGGCTGGGTGGGTTTGCAATGGGTGCTGCAGGGATGGGTGGGTTTGCAATGGGTGCTCCCGTCCTGGTGCAAAGCCCTTTGGAGGAGCGCGGTGACAGAGCCGGGCGAGGAAGGGACATGGGGTGACGGGGCAGGATGGGACGGGACAGGACGGGAGAGCACAGCCCTTCCCCGGAGCAGGCTGGCGGAGGTTTGCGTGCGGGTGCTGCTTTTCCGGGAGGAGGTTGGGTTTTTTTTTTTTCTTTCTTTTTTTTTCTGCTGAAAGCGAAAGTCAAACATGGCACCGGGTGACAGGGCTGAGCCTGCTCTCCCCAGGTTTTCACTTCCAGTTTTGGAGGGTTGGTCCTCCCGTCGGTCTCCTGGTGAAGCTGGGCAGCTGCAGAGGGGCTCAGCATTCCCCCCCCCATTTCATTTTGCTTTTCCTCCTGCTGCTCCCCAGCTTGCGAGGGTCTCCGTGCGGCCCCCCAGGCTCAGACACTGACCCTGCAAAGCCCAGTGTCCCCCCCAGAGCACAAGGGGACATTGCAGAGCAAACCCCAGCCCCCCCAGCCCGCTCCCCCTGCCCGTACCTCCCCAGGGGTGTGCTGAACCTCGTAACCCTGAGCCTCAGGGCCATAAAATGAGTCAGGAATAAAGGCAGCGGAGGCACCGAGCACCCAGGGCGGGGGTCTGTGGGGATGAAGCGATGCAGAGCTGGGTGGTAGAAGCTGCTGGCACCCCCCTCAGCTCCTTTGGCAGGGACCATGGCTGGGGGGGGGGTTTGCCAGGGCACAGGGAGGGACCCTCGGCTGGGGTGGGGGGCTCCCAGCGGCTGGGAGGAACCCGCATGGCAATGCAGGAGGTTAAACTGGGAAAAGCAACCTGTCCAAGTGCGGGGGGGGGGTAGGCTGCGTGCGGCCGCAGAAGCCCTGCTGCGGTGTCCCCGCATTGCACAGCGCCGTGGGGACCGCTCTGTCCCCAGCAGCGCGCGGCTCGGCCGGCTTATCTCTGATCGTAAAGCAGGGCTAGCTAGTGCTTGCTGGTGATTTAGCAAAAATATGCTGTAGGCTGTGGTTTCGAGTAAGTAAACATGTGCCTTGAATACCCCACATGCAACCAAGAGCTGCCAAGGAAGTTGCTGCGGCTGAGGGCAATGGTTTTTGCAGGGAGGGGTGCTGCTGAGGCTGCAGAAAGCTCGGGAGGTTCATTACTCCATGCCCCAGCGTTGCCCTTAGCCGGGGTAGGGCCAGATATCTCCCCTGAGGGTCTGGAGGGGCTTTTCCAACCACACAGGATCCCCAGGATTTTTTTGGGTGCAGGGCTTTGGGTGCAAGGAGCCCGGGCTGGAGGCGAGCGGCGCGCACCCGCCGGGAGCTGTTTGACTTGCGCACCCGAGTGTGGTGTAACCTGGCCTTGAAGGGACTTTGAAAGTGGAAAATACCGGATCAGGAAATATGAGTCACTCCTGGGCTCAGGAATTTATTGATGGATTTGTTTCAATTGCCACGGGGCTATCTCCAGCTCACATGTGCAAAATAAACACGGCGCTGGGCTCGGTGTCCAGGAATGTCACACGGAGAGCCGAAGGGATCGGAATCGGGTTGAGGTTGCTCTGTGCAAGGGGTCTCATTAGAGCAATCAGGAGACTGTGCAGCAATTAAAGACATCGGGCGCTCAGCCCTGTTTGTCCCGGGCACCCTCTGTGTGCCTGACCCCCCAACACTGCCCTGGGACCCCAGGAGCACCCGGCCCCCCACCAACGATGACTGAGATCATCACCGCGAGGCTCCTTTTATCTCCTTTCTGTATTTTTTTTCCTCCCAATTCCCGAGTTTCTATTTCCCACTTTCCTCTACAACCCTGGCGGTTGGAAGTTGATGAGTGTCGAGAGTCCTCGGCTGTCCCCGGCAGCAGGAGCGGGGACGTGGGGGACAAAGTGGCGCAGGCTGGGCTGTGCCGTGTGCCGGCGCCGTGCTCCGGTGGAGCTGGGAACCAGTGCCCACAAAACCCTCCACCGCCGCCGCTGCTTCGCTGTTTATTAACACGAGGGGGTCTGTGGGAGCTGAACCCGAGGCTGCAGCCCACCGGCTCCTTGGGAGGGGGCTTGGCTGGTCCCCCCCCAGTTTCCCCACGGAAGCGGGGAGGGGGCCGGGAGCAGCCCCCATCGCTGCATCCCTGACGGCGGCTGTCCTACCTTGCTCCCCGGCAGATCTCGGTTTCGGGGGGTGGGCTGCCCCCGGTGAGCACCCTGACCAACATCCACAGCCTGTCCCACCACAACGCCCAGCAGTCCCAGAACCTCATCATGACACCGCTCTCGGGGGTCATGGCCATCGCACAGAGTAAGTGCGCGCCCCGCGCCCACCTCCGCACCTCCCATGGACCCCCCACCCCCCCTTTAACGGGGAGGGGGGACACCCTGCCCACGCACACCGGCGCTGACGTCCCCGTCCCTGCTCTCTCCCCCCTCCAGGTCTGAACACCTCGCAGGCGCAGAGCGTCCCCGTTATCAACAGCGTCGCCGGCAGCTTGGCAGCCCTGCAGCCGGTCCAGTTCTCCCAGCAGCTCCACAGCCCGCACCAGCAGCCGCTGATGCAGCAGTCGCCCAGCCACATGTCCCAGCAGCCCTTCATGGCCACCGTCACCCAGCTGCAGAACTCGCACAGTAAGGGTCCAGCCAGTGGCTGCGATGGGAAGGGTCCAGAAAATTATTTCTGATGGAAAATCAGCTTTTGCTCTTTCACTGCTTGCCCCTGCCCGACCTCGTGCCGTCTTTCTCCCGCGGTACCAGCCAGCGGGATGCAGGGCAGTGCGGGGCGACCGCATCCCACCCCATCCTCTCCTTCCCCCCGCCACCCCCCGTGCTGCATCCCCCATCCCGCTCCATGGCAGCGGGGCTGCAGCCCCCCATTAGCATTTTATACAAACTGGATTTTTCCTTCCATGTCCATTCCTGAAACGCACGCGTTGGGGAAGGAGGTGGCTGAGCCTATCGTGCTCCCTGCAGAGCAAACCTTCAAAACCTTGCAACGCTTCCCCGCCGTGCCCTGAAGGGGTCTGGATTCACCCCTGGGGCTCATCCGTCATCCCGGCCCCATCCCTGCTCCAGCAGCAGGCTCTGTGCAGAGCTCCAGCATCCTCACCGATGTCCCCAGGCGAGCTGCTACCTGAGCAAGCAGTGGCTTAGGTGCCAGCGCCGGTTTCTTTCCACAGCTTGTTTGGTGGTGCCTCCGTGATGCTCGTTCCCACCCAGCATCCCTGCGACCCCCCCTAACGCGGCTCTGTCCCCACCCGGGGGCTGCGGTGGCTTTGCCGTGACGGGTGCTTGTCCCCCTCCTCTCCGCAGTGTACGCACACAAACAGGAGCCTCCCCAGTATTCCCACACCTCCCGCTTCCCCTCGGCCATGGTGGTGACGGACACCAGCAGCATCAGCACGCTCACCAATATGTCTTCCAGTAAGCAGGTAACGGCCGGGGAGACATGGGGGGTGGGTGTGCGGGGTGGAGGGGCTGTGTGGCCCCTGGAGATGGGGGGAGCGGAGACCCCATCCCGCTGCCTGTGCTGGAGCTGCATGGGTGCCTGAGGATGAGCCCCCCAGAACCAAAAATCCATCTTAACCCCTTCCCAGGCTCCAATAAAACCCTCTTGGAGATGGCGTGGGGGGGGTTGGGGTGATGATCCCTCTGTGCTGGACAGGGAGGACTTGGGGTGGTGCCATGCACATCCCTGGGGCATCTTCATCCCCATGGGAGCATCTTCATCCCCATGGGAACGTCTTCATCCCCATGGGAACGTCTTCATCCCCATGGGAGCATCCTACTGGGGTTCAAACTGGGCTGGGAGGTCGGGAGCAAGCCGGGGCTGGTCCCTCTGTCCCCGGGGTGAATCGAGGCTGGTTGGAATGGAGGGGAGCAGCCGGGCTGTGATGCTCCTCGACTTTCCCCATCCCATAAACCTTTGTCGGTGCCGGCGCAGGTGTAAGGCTGGAGTTATCCTGGTTCAGATCAGGCGTGCGAGGCTGTACCCAGACAATGGTCCCTTTCTGAAAGGCAGCTCTGGGGACTGTGGGAAATACGTGGCCCTTATTGATCGCTAGATAAATACGAGAGAGCCTTGAACTTGCATTCTGATAAACTTTCCTACCCAGGTTTGACAGGGGAGAGGAAAAAAATGTCTGCAATGACCACAGAGTAAATACAGCCTGGGATTGCTCCGAGACCCCCCCGGGGATGCTCGGTGCGGGGCTGCAGAGGGGAGAAGTGGGGAGAGGGGCCCAGGAGGGGCTTGGGGTGATGAACCCCATTGCTCCCAGCTCGGGTCGAGCTCCGGCGCTGTGTCATGCTGGGGGTGATGGGGGATGTACACCCACACATCCCGGTGTGGGAGGGGGTCAGGCACGGCCGCGCTCCTCGGGAGCCCCATTTCCTCCGCGCGGCGTTATCGGCCCATCTGCTGTGCGCTCAGCCCGAACTCCCCCTGATTAATCCCGCTCCCCCGCCACGGGCTGCCTTTGATGCCGCGGCCGGAGCCCTGGGCGCACAGGAAATATCCCTGGCAGGGACACAGCACCCGGCCATCCCGCTGCCCCGGGGCCGCCGCGATCACCCTACCTTGACGCAGCATCGCCCGGGGTGCTGGGGGCTCCCGCGGGTTTTTCTCCCTCCATCACATTTTTTTGCACTTTAATTAAAGCAGGACGAGGTCTGGCAGCTCGGGATGGGGGGAGATGGGGCTGGGTCCCCCCGGGTGCTGCGGTGGGTGGGTGCACAGTGCCAAAGGGGCACGCACCCCCCTCATTAGCAGCCCCAAAATGTGGCAAACAAGCACGGGCTGGTCCTGCGAGCGTGGAGGGCAGGATCTGGCCCCAGCCCCCTGCACAAGGCTGGAGCGGGCATGGGGGTCATGTCCCCCCCAAAGCAGCCTCCCTTTTGGGGTGCAGACCCCAAAAAAGGGTCTCTTTTCCTGCCAACCACTGGATGTTCAACCTAAAGCTGCAAAAATGTGTCCCTGAATAGATATTTTTTTCCAGTGGTTGCCCAATTTTTTTTTTCCCTTTCATTAGCAAGGGGAGAATAAAGTGCTCCAGCGGTGGCACGGGGGGGCCCCATAAATGCTGCTCAGCCCCCAAATGACTCAAACACCCCAATATTTTTGCACAGCCAACATGAAACCCCAAGCCTGGGGGAGCCACGCTGCTGTTCCCCCGTCTTCGCGTGGTCCTGGTGCAAAGCGAAGCCCCCATCCTTCCCCTGCGCCCCGCAGCCCCCACGCCAGACCCCACCAACCCACGCCGTGATGGAGCCCCGGCCGCTCCTGGTCCTGCCAGCAGGGATGGGGACAGAGGGACATCCCCGGTCCCCCCCCGGCTCTCCGATGCTGTGGATCACTTATCAGCTGTTGTTGTTTACCGCTGGAAGGGCCAAATACCTCCCAGTTCCTTTGACAACGCTTGAGCCCCAGCCACCATTTTTATGACGTTCGCAAACAGCCGAGAGCCGCGGCCCGTCCCTAATGACATGTCACGGGAGGCTCCTGGCGTCTCCTTATCTCCACCGTATGATGTTTGCCGTGTGCTCCAGCCCGCAAGGTCACCCGCAGCTCCTGGCCCCCCACCCCGCCAGCGACCGGGGGGACCCCGGCTGGGGGACACACCCCCAGGGATGGAGAAGGAGCCGCTGCGGTGGGACGGATGCGGTGGTGGGAGCTGCTCAGCTCCTTCCCCGGAGGTGACAACAATGATGGGGGACAGTGATAAGTGCAGCCCCCCACCCCATTCCCACTGCTGGGGGACAGGGATGAGTGGTCCCCAGCCCCGCGCCCACCCTCAGCATCACACCTGGCTGCTCTTGGCAACACTGCGGAGCTGTGTGGCACAATCTCTCCAACAACCCAGGCACAAACAAGCCCTGTTTTATTATTATTATTATTATTATTTGGGAGGGGGCTGTTATTATTATTTTTGGCAATATCTGGATGGGAAACTATTTTCCCCCTGCATCCCCCTTGGGGCTGCTGGGGCCGGGCAGGGCTCGTGCGGCACCACCACGGTGCAGGAGGTGATGCCTCCAAATGCTTGGCAATGCCCCGCAGACCCCCCCCAGGGTGCTGCCTCCCCTCCCGCCTGCCCGCGGTGACCGTGCTGCTCTGTACCTCCGCAGTGTCCCCTGCAAGCCTGGTGATGCTCCACACCTCGCTGCCTGCGCACACACAACAGGATCTGATTTTCCACGACATCCTGCCGCCGACCCGCGCGCCCAGCCCGGGAAGTCGCCGGAGCCAAGCCCCAGCGCCGCAGCGAGGAGCCCGGCAACCCGAAATGGAGCCAGCCGCTCCAGAGTCCCCGTCACCCCTCCGTGCCCCGCCAGGGATGAGCCCGGATCCGCGGGGTGCCACCGGGACCGCGCCTCTCCGTCCCTCCGCGCAGTATTTCCAAGCCGTGTCTTGGGGATTTTTTTTTTTTTTTTTTTTTAAGTATTTGCCTTCCAAGAGGCCGTTGGCTCTCCCGAGGAACTGGGAACAAGCTGCCCGGGGACTGGCAGAGGGGAAGGTGGATCGTATTTAAGTTAAACCCGGGGGACTGCGAGGGATGGGGTCTGTTACTTGGCGTTTGGGAGGAGGAATTGCCTGTGCTGTTGAACTGAGCCAATTACCCTGTAAATATCGGTACGGTCTGCTCCGTCCTCGCCCTTCCCTGCTCCTATACATAGAGATTTATATAAAAGAAGTAAATTTTGTCCAATGGATGTAAACTACTGTAATTAAGTGCAATTCCCCCATCTGTATATATTGCTCCCGAATCTCTTCTCTTGCTCTCCCTTTTTTTTTTTTTTTTTTTTTTTTTTNTTTTTTTTTTTTTTTTTTGGTAAAGGTCAGAGCTGAGGATGGTTTTGGGTTTGTATTTCTCTTTTTCCTTTAACTGAGTTAATTCAAAGACCTATGCAAGGACGCCGGGCAGGCAGCGCCGGTCTCTGCGGGAGGACGGGCAGACGCGTGTCCCCTGCACGGTGACATCCCACGCGAGGGGAGTGCATGAAACGAGCTGAGCGGAGCCTGCAGCCCACGGGGACAACTGCCACTGCGGAGACCGCCTCGAGGGACTCTTCTGCTTTTGGGGACTCGGAGATGGACAATGGCAGGGAGGGGACGCGCTCAGCAGGGGATGTGCCCGGATGGCTGGGAAGCGTGTGGCACAGGCAGTTTTCAGCTGAGCCTGTAGCAATGAGGCTGCAAGAAATTCTGGTGGGATCTTCCCCAAACGGGGTTCAGGGACACCCCTCCCTTGGGCGCAGGAGGGACAGGGTGCCTGGGTGCTGCCACGTCTCCTGCCCAGTGAACGGCCAGTACCGGGGGATGATTTTCCGTGACGAGCCTCGTTGGCTCAACCCTCATCAGTAAACAGTGTCCTCGCGGTGTCACCTCCAACTGCAGCCAGATGGACCAGCCCTGGGGTGGGATGGGGACATGTCGGTCCCCAGTCCCACCACCTGCAGTGGCTCGTGGAGGAAAAGCATCGAAGCCAGATCCCCAGCCCAGCAGCGAGGGCACATCCCAACGCCGAGGACATTGGGCTCCACGACGCCCAGAGCCCTGAGGGGCTGCAGGGGCCGGGTCCTGCCTCCCAGAGCCGCGGAAGCTGTGAAAAGCCTTGTCACCCCTCCCACGAGACACGAGCTCCTCCGAACCCGCTCCCCGTTGTCAGTGGATCTCATGCCCCCCAGCTGTGCACAATTTTGTTGGACTTTGCAGCATGTGCCAGCTGCCGAGAGGGATTTGGAGAGGTGGGGAGCAGCAGAGGTGCCTGTGGATGGACCACTGCTAAATGGATGCTGGCTTTGGGGCAAGAAAAGGCTCTTTTGGTCTGTGTCCGTACCACGTCTGGCACAGAGGGACCCAGACCCTCGCTGGGACTGACAGGAGTTTGCCCCGCGGTGAATAAGTCACGAGGAATTTGGAGACCGCTATCCAGAACGACATTTAATTTAATGTATACCATAATTAAACACCATTTCTTCGGAATCGCAGCTGCCGTGTGCTCTGTACAGCCCTCCTCTGCCGTGGTTCGGCAGCAGGGACACAGGCTGGTGGCAGGGACGTGTCCCTGCTGCTGTCCCTCCCCACGTTGGTCTAGGTTTGCACCTGCCTGAACGTGGCGAGTCACATATTTCACACGGAGCCCCGGGTATCAGCCAAAACCCGCGAGAGGCTCTGGGAGGCTGGGAGACCCGTGTCCTCACCCTCCTGATGATGCACTAATGATGCTGCCCCGTGTCCTGCCCTGTTTATTCCTCATCCTCTGCTAACTTTAGCAGCCCCGTGCTAAGCAAACCAATTAGGAGCCGGGTGCCAGACACAGCCAGACCCCATCCGTCTGGGATGCTGCGGGAGGGCGCGCGGCGGTCGCTGGAAAGCTTTTGACGATCTTTGATTGCAAAGAGCTGAGGACTCGGAGCACATGGGTGGGAAAGGCTGGCCCTTCCCAAGGTGCAGTGTGGGGCTTTGGCTTTAATTGCTTTCAAAAATGCCTGGTTTTGGTTTGGCACCCCCTTTTTTTTTTCCCCCCCATAAGTGAGGTGTGGGCTGCTGTGGGAAAGGCTCTTAGAGCAGCAACCTGGTGCTCGCCTTTATAGCCAGGGCAGGACACCCCGATAGAAACCTTCCCATGGAGTTTGTTTCTGTGGGTTTTAGCTACCCCAGCTGAAAACTGGGAGCACAAAGCTGGGCTAGGATGGGAGGCACAACGACTTCTCAGTGCCTTTTGTGCAGACTCTGCAGTGATGCTCTTTTAGCAAAACTGGGGAGAAAAGATGCAGGTGTTATCCAGAGATCCCCTTTGCACCTTCCTGCTCAGCAAGCGCCAGGCTGAGCCCTTTTCCAATCCTGCTCCGAAATCCAGCATTCCCACCGCTCAGGCTGGAAATAACTTGGATTTTTCCACCTATGCCAACCATGTTTTGCTCCGTGAGTGGCTCGTGCAGCTAAACGGGCTGAGCTGCCCCAGCTGATGGACACCCAGCACCAGGTGGGACTGGTCCTGCAGAGGGACAGGCAATCCCATGGGAAGGAGGGGGAGGAAGAGGCTCTATATAACCTGCTGCAGCGGAGCTGGTGCTCCCAGGGGAGCGGTACCTGGGCAAGGGTTTGGTTTCTGCAGCAGCGTTAAGACAGACACAGCCTGAGAGGTTTGGGGGGTAGAGCACTGCGGGGTGAGCAGCCAGGGATCGGCGCTGCTCTCAGCTCTGCAGGAAGGTAAGTGAGAGCCTTGGGGAAAGGAGACTGGGAGGCAATGTCACCAGAGAGGGAAGAGGGGACCGGAGTGAAAGATAACGGGGAAAAATTCACCCAAAGAGGCTGCTGGAGAAGGTGACTGCCGTGGAGCAATGACAGAGCAGGCAGGATGAAGTCAATGACATGAACAGAACAAGTGATTAAGAACCAACAGTAATTACCCCAGAGGTGTGACTTTATGGAGCTGCCACACACTCGTTGTGTGCTGTCACCTGCCCTGGGCAGCAGGAGAAGGCAGAAATCACCGCTGGGTGCTAGAGGATGCTGTGGATGCTGCACACACCCAGGTGTTCGTGGGGAGAAAGGTTCCCCCGGTCTGGGTTTAACCTCAGGCTGGAGAAACCTTTCTGCCCAGGGCAGTTCCACCCCAAACCGCTTCCCCAGTGGCTGGGCTGTCCCTGTCCCTGCCCACACCTGACCTTGCGCAGGTGAAGCCCTGGGTGGGGTGTGTGCTCCTGAGGATGCCCTGGCTGCCTCGTTAAGTTGTTGGAAAATACGATACAATGCCAAGTGAGGCTCCTGGAAGGCTTTTTTATTTTTTCCCCTCTCGTTGCTGTTGGACATGTTGTGTTTGCGATGCAGTTGTTATGGAGCAAAGAAACGAGCAGAAACACGGCAAAGTCCATTTATGAGAGTACAGTTGCACAGGGCTGGGTGATTATCTTACAGTTCAAAGCTGTTCACGAGGGAATTCCTTGCACACAAGGATCTGCAGGCAGCCACGAGGCTTTATGGGTTCCTCTTTATGTTCATAACAAACCGGAGCCTCTCTCATGGCAGAGCACAAGGACACCGCTGCCTTTAATTGGAAGTGCAGGTGTGGCTGCAAAGGAAAAAATCCCCCAAATCCCAGCGATACGGAGACCAGGGAGTGACCTGCCCCAGAGCTGCAATACAGCCTTATCGGAGCACGAGCCCTTGGCATGGGGCAGCATCCATCCCTGTGAGCAGGGCTCCTCAGCACTTATCACCTCCAGAACTGTGGGGAGGAATGGAGCCAAGGAAACCACATCCAGGGCCAAACCCTGTGTGCTGGCTGCTGGGCACCACGGTGCTGGGTCACCTGTCCCCAGGTGTGTGGGGCTGGAGCAGTACTGGGGCTCCCAGCCATCCCTGGTGCTCCGGTGCTGGTCCTGCTGCAGCCAGTCCATCAGCACCAAGCACGCCGATCACGAAGGAAGTCCCAGCTCATCCCCACGGAGGAGCCGGCATCCTGTTGGTTTTGTCGGCACCAGCCTCTCCAGGGATACCAAAATACAGAGGAGCTATTTCAGCAACGTTAAAAATGTCGTTTGGCACACAGGTAAACGTAACGCGGCAGTTGCACAACAGCACCCGGCTCCAAGCCTGTGCGGTCGTTCCAGACTTGTTCTGCCAGTCCAGCCAGATGGCCGGAGCTGCTGGAAATTTCGGCAGGAAAACCAGCAGCAGCGGCGTGGGGCTGTGCAGAGCCACGGCTCTGTGCTGTGCTCCCCGCTGGTGCAGCCGGCACCCTGCACACCATCGTCCTGCACCACGGGTCGAAAGGGAAAGCATTGCCAGAGCCCTGTGGCCAGCAAACACGCGCTGCCCTTTGAAGCCTTTTGGTCGGGCTGGTGGCGGAGTTTGAGGAGTACACGTTGAGGAATGCAGAAAGTGCTTGTGTTGGGAGGCTGGGCTGTTTGCACACGTTGGTGGCTCCCCGCCGCGCTCTGGGAGCGGGGAGATGGACCCGGAGGTGTCCCCACGCCGGGCGGGTGGCAGCGTGCATCGATCCCATCTCCTGCTGACGTGGGGCGTCCATGATGCAGCTGCAGGAGGTCTTTGCAAGCCTGACAATGTGAAAAGGTTTGATGGGGGGTGAGATTCACCTTCGTTTAATCCTGAGGGGGGATCTCCCCATGCTGCGGATGGGGAAAGGCTGATGGGTCCTGCAGCAGCACCGGGCAAAGAGCAGTGTGTGCTGCCACGAGGGGCTTGGCAGGGACGGCAACGGGGGTCACCAGCATCCGGGGGAGGGAAGAGGTCTCTGACCCCCTGGACTTTATTTCTCTGACCCAGGGATAAGACTTAGTTAAAAAACTCACTAAAGAGTCATCCCATCCCAGTATGTGCTTAATATGGAGCCATACAAAACCTCAACCTCTGACATTTTATGTTATCTTGTAATTCTAGGCACTTTGATTTTACCTTTATTCAGCAAAATTAATTATCCTCTCTGTAATTAATATGCTGCTGAAATGGATTCTTAATTACAGATAAATCACAAATCTACACACTCAACTGTTATGCTTTTCAAGCAATAAAAGAGAACATTTGTCTTCCTCAGATGAACAGCGCCCAACCAGCACGCCATTTCCCCTTTATGAAGAATTCATTTGCCTTAGAAAGAAAGTCTTTAAAACAAAAACATTGCAAGGACTTCTTGAATAGGGGATCAAAGCTCCCACGCTGCTGGAAACCATTTTTGCTAAATAAGATGTGGGTAAAAGGGGGGAAAAAAAAGTAAAAGTTTTTTGGTAGCGGTCGGGATTACGACACCCTCGGGAGGGAGAAGGACGTGGGGTCAAGAAGTTGTGACCAGGTTAGCAACGCAGGGAACAGAAGGGGAGGACAAAGGAACAGAAAGTGGAAATGGACAGATGAATGAGGAAGCATGTTTCTTTGCCGAAAGAGAATGGATGCTACATCAATTCATACTGAGAGCTAAAGGACGAGGGCCTGTTAATGGATTGGGGGACACAGCAGGGACCAGAGGTCACGAGTGCGCCCAGCGAGGCTAATTGACTGTTATGTGCATATTAGCGACGATAATGCCGTAGGGTAGCGGGACGCAGGGAGCAGAGATGCAAAAGTTCCACTGATAAGAGACACCCTGCAATTCCTGCTTACACCTGCCAAACAAACGCACACACACACAAAAGACACTGCCCTTCGCTGGCTCTTTTTGGGGCAGGGGGGCACGGCTACAGCCCAGCATCTCTGACCCCATTGTGCACAAGATGAAATAACCCCGCTCACCAGATCTGCTCTGCAGCCTTAGGGGGGTTATTTCAGCCCCAGGCGTTAGGCACAGCCCAATGATCCCATCAGAGCATCTCACCTGGGTTCGATCCTGTCCCAGATATCCCCTGAGTACCCCCCCGGGAGAGGGGCTGCACCAGGGTGGGGGGTGTACCCCGCTAGGAACCGTTCCCAGGGACTGTCTGCAAGGAAAACAAATGAAAGGGGAAAACCACGCAGCCTGGGCTCTCCCCCACATCCCGGCCAGCCCGCGGGCGTCCTGCCAGCAGCTCCGGGCGGAACAGGGGAGCTCTGGCCCTCCTCTGCCATCGTTTTATGCCAGCTCCGAAGGGTCAGAAGTGCCGTGTTCCCCGGCACGTACGGTGCCGGGGGTTAATATAAAGACCACGAGTGGGTTCAATAATGCAGCTCACCCCCCTGAGCGTGGCTGTGGGGTGCCGATGCCCCTGCTCAGCTGGCACGGGCGGCTGGCTCGTGTTCGCTGCGGTGCAGATGGAGTGAGAACTCCCTGGCAGGAGACACTTTTTTCTTTACTGGTTTGGATCAATTACAGGGAACAAAGCACGTCACCCTTCGCCTTGCGGGGTTTCTGTAGCGTGCACCCAGAGGGGTCCTGCTCTGGGAGGCTTTGGGTCACCGTGCTCAGCAAAGCAGGAGCAACACCGAGAAAGAGGGAATCCAGCTCCAGTTGACCCAGGCACAGTTTGGAGGCCAGGCGCAGTTTTGAGCTGACTTTTGTGGAATCAAGCTCCAGCCCGGTGGGTGCTGCAAGTGGAACAGGACTGCCCAGGTTACACCAGGCTGCCGGGGCATTAATCACCACGTCGGTGGCTGGGCTGAGCCGAATGACTCCCGCACCACGCTCACCCTGCAACGGCCTCGCTGGTCATCTGGTGTCAGCGCTGACTTGGCAATTAGCGCCGAGTAATTGATGGACCGGCACCAGGGAAGCAAAGCTAAACCTGGCACTATGACAGGAGCAGTTTTGCTTCGCATTAACTTAAGTTGCTCCATTTTTGTGCTTCACCCACTTCTCCCTTTCACCCTCGACACACAACGTGACCTCCCGCAGCCCGAGTCCCGGTGCTGGCCCCTCCGACCGCTCCAGGGCAGGTTGACCTCGGCGTAAGGCAGCTCAGCCCCCGGGGCCGCACGTGCTGGAGGATGGGAACGTGCCACCAGGGCTGCTCCTGCCGGAGGGTCCCACGGCTTTCTGCCCGGCACTGCTGCCTTGGAAGCAGAGCTTCTTATTCCTTCTACAAAGGGATTTCCTAGTTGACAGATAAAGAGAATATTTCCCATTTCCTCACTCTTGAATGTGCTGACAGCATCTCTTGGTGAGTGATGGATATTGGAGATGATTTATAGTTCTTTGTTACACAAATGCCTCCACATTCTTCCCCGTCCTCTCACAGCAACCATTAGTCACTTTTCCCAGTGGAAAAGCAAGAGTCTCAGCCCGGGAACAGCCCAAAGGACGCGGCATCAAGTCTCTCTCCTGTACTGGCTCTGTTCACTGTAAATATGTCACCGGCAGCAGCTTGGGGACACCAACACGGGAAAAGCGTCAGCGTCACGGTGCTCTGCACCCAACCAGCTCCCCGTGCGGCTGCTTCCACCCGCCTGCCGGAAAGTCAAAAGGTTGGCAAAGAAAAAACGATAAATCAGGCAGACAGGGGCTGCGGGGAGGATCGCGTTGATGCGATTTTTCATCCCAAAGTTTGTAATTAAAGCAGCGAATGTTAACAGGAGGA
This sequence comes from Syrrhaptes paradoxus, assembly GCA_013400615.1. Lineage (NCBI taxonomy): Eukaryota > Metazoa > Chordata > Aves > Pterocliformes > Pteroclidae > Syrrhaptes > Syrrhaptes paradoxus. The sequence continues at coordinate 600 of VZTO01010327.1, read as the reverse complement.
ACAGCCACCGCCTGTACCTCTCAGAGCTCTGGGATTTTGTTAACATAAGCGTTTAGCTCTTGAGACTTTTATTACATAAAATAGTTTTTCCAACGCTGTCGTTGCTTGATTTCTGTTTGTTTTACTTCACGAACATCAGGAAAAACAGCTGTATGGTTTAATCTGACACAGAGCACAGNGGCGGGCCGCGGGGGGACCCACAGCCAATCAGCTGCTCCCCAACTCCTCTGGCGCCGCGGGGAGTGCTGGGATAGCGGCAGCATGGAGGCGCAGGAGTTGTTTCGGCGGTTGGGTGCCGGTGCTCGCTTTGACGTGAGGCGCTTCGGGCTCGATGCGCGGAGATTTGGGGTGCGGTGACACTGCGGGGGGAGGTTGGGATGGGTCTGGGGCCTGTTCCCGGCACGATGAGGGGTCCCGGGCTCTGTCCGTGGAGCTCGGGCCTACCTGGGTCTGGGAAGGGCCTCTCACGGGTTTTCCTGCTCTTTCCCCTCAGGTGATAAAGGGGAAAGGCGGCGGTGTCTCGCTGGAGAGCCTCGATTTCTTCGGGCGCAAGGAGGAAGCCCCCTTGGGGTCGGCCGAGGAGGGCCGGGGGCTCGCAGG
>VZTO01010324.1:3672-16929 GCA_013400615.1 Syrrhaptes paradoxus | reverse complement strand
CCAGAGATCACCTATAGCCTATCATTGGGAAGAGAAAAATAGTTTATGCCAGCCTGGTCTCTACTTATCCACATTCCATGCTCCCTGCCAAGATGCATCAAGTTGCTTTTATTTCTCAAGAAGGAGCCAATTGATCCTTTCTCTATTATTTTAGCTTGGAGTCCACATTATTATTAACATTTCCTTGCATTTCAGCACTCTGTGCCATTTTGATGATGTGAAGGATCCTTCAATCAGGTTTTTCTGTGCACTTTAAGGTCTGCTGGCACTCAGTTCAGTTAGTGTCATTCAAGGCTTCTTTTGTTTTTTTTCCAAACCATGAAATAGATAAATTATATGGAGAAACTAGAATAAATTAAAAAATACACCAAACCACAGAAGACTCCCTTTCACAAGTAAGATGTTTTGTGGCTAAAAACAAGCTTTCTTATTGTGAGCCTGTTCTGCACAGTTCAGCTATATTTTTTGGCATAGAGACAAGGGCTTTTGCCTGGCATGCACAAGCTCTTGTTTCACTGCCATTGACCATCGCAGAGATATTGTTTGCAAAACTGTGCTGTTACCCATCCAAAACTGACAACGTGCTGGCTTGAAGTGTTTTGCACTGAGCTAGCACCTGCTAAGACAAATGTAAGATGTAAAAACATGCTGCATTTTCTGCAAAAGTATTCAGTCTAAGTTTTACACAGTATAAAGACAGAGGAGACTGCTTTTGCTTGGTATATTGCTAGATGTCCTAAAGCAATTGAATGAGATACAGACTGTAATTCATTCCAATAATACATTGCTGGTGCTCCTGCATTCTTCACAGACTGGTTTTTTTTAGTGTAAATTGGTTGTTCACATTCCTTAAAGGCTTTGAAAAATCTCCCTTCAGTCTCTTTCCACTGTACTGTTAATTGTTATGAACAATCATTTTCCTGTTATGACTGGAAATGTATTTGGATAATGCAAACACATGCAAGACATAATGAAATTACCCAATGCTTGGAATTATTTTTCTCGAAGTCATGGACCTATTTTTTAATGAGGAAGTGTTTAACCAACAAAAAACTATGCTTGCACCTCTGTGAAATTACATTTACTTCAAAGCTGGTGAAATGAATATGTACAAAAGCACTACTATGTTTGTGTATATAGCTCACAGTTGTCTTCTGATCAGAATTGTGTTTTCTGTGGTTTACTTGTTGACAAAAACTTGAGTATTTCAAAACTATTTTTCCTTGAAATGGCAAAACTCTGGTCTTTTAGTAGTAGGGGTTGACCATGAACGTTTATGTCTCTCTAAATCATGTGGATGTGGAATACAACCATATCCAAAAACATGGTCTGAAAATTGGGTGGGCAGTAGAGTCCGTAAGGATTCATGTTTGCCTGCTGAAGTAACAGCTAAAAATAAAGAAAAAAGAGCACAGAAAGCAATATGCTAACCTTTTTTTTTTTTTTCTGTTAAGAGTAGAAAACAATGCTGTCAAGGACTGAAAATAATTTCCTCTGTTAAAAATCTTAAAGTCAGGGTGCTTGTGTAATGAGAGCAAAAGACATCCCACAGATTAGATTAAGGTTGCTGAATCATCACTTATGTTGCAAAAATATAGTCTAACATGTGGAGGCTTATTCAAGGAAAAATATTTCTCTTGGACATGAAATTAAATATTGACATTAAGAAGCTCTATACATCATCTAGTATCTGTGACTCAGTTAAAATCTATTATTTGATTTTACAAATATTTTTCTTCCATAATTTTGGTGAAATAATAAATGTACATAATACCTCCAGATTACAGATTTATTGCAGGTTTTTTTTTAATTATTATTATTTCTAGTGGTTCACAGAGAGAAACCTGAAAAACAAGAAAAAATTGAGAGGAAAGAACCCCTAAAGGGTATGTATTCAACATCTGATGTTTGTCTTTTTACCGGGGATTCAAAACAGTTTTATCTATTGACTCTTAGACGCTTCTTGTAAATCCCAATTATGTTTAAGGATGGAGGAGGTGTTGTGAAAGCCAGCTAGAAGGGGAATGATGATTTTAAAAGCACTTTGAATTCATCACTCTGCAGAAAGCTTAAAATTATATTCAGAGTTTCATTAATAAGTTTTTAATGTATTATTTGCTTATGTAAAAGATGCCCAGAGCATAAATAGGTGTCATTTTTGTTGTTCTTGAATAAATTCAAGCATCATATTTGTCGATGGGAATACATCTGAGCAAAACATGAGTAAATTGCAACATACAGGGCATGGTCCCTGGAGGCATTCTGCCTCAGAGATCCACCTTAGAAAAGAAATTTCCCCAGACTTATTTCAGAGGCATTGGGGAGAGAGTGTTAGAGAGGATTTACTAATATGCTGTTAGTGTATGCCAGCAACAAATTACAGTTCTGTCTGTTGTAGGAGTCAGTATCAGGATACTGCTTCCTCTCCACCCACGATTCATGAGTTAGCTCTGGGCTCCAAGAGCCACCATCCAGTCTGCCTTTTGTGAGAGATTTTTTGGCAAAATGGAATTTTGTTGGATGACACCTACTTGTCAAAACACTTTAAGCCCTCTGAGAACATCTTTTACTTAAAAATGTGACTGATGAAGTCTCAGGCTGAAGCAAGAAACCTATTCTGGATTAGAGAACAGGCCAGTGGTCATAATAAATCACCCAAAAAACCAAAGATCCAGTTTCCAGACACAGTTGATTTATTCCAGACCAAGAATGTGAGTCTCACAATGCAAGTGAATGCGCACCTTCATGAAATCTGTGTTTGACTTGGACTTTCTAATGCCTCTGACTGGAGCTTTTCCACTTTATATAAACAATTCAAAACACATTGAGTTAGCAAGACCAACTCTAGAAGTCAATGTCAAGCACATAATTTCAGATTTCTGTTAGAATTACTATTTGTTACTAGAAAATGGAATAATGATAACAAGAGAAGATTTTCCTGAGATTTTGAAAAATTATAGAGCAAAGACTATAATATCCCATATTAAAACATGAATGTCTCATTAAAACTGCGGTTATTTTGTGGAAAACTTTGGAAACTTCGATTTGATCTTATAAGAGAACAATGGTTAATGTTTTTAAAAGTTTCTTAGAACAGGAAATAATTATCTCAGTCAGTCTCAGATAGTCAATGAAGAAGAATAAGAATTATGAAACTGCCTTAACTTGTCACAACTCCTACTAATATTCTGTCTACCTAATTATATTTTGTCTTCAAGTGAATGTATTACTTATTTTTTTTTGTGAACTATGGCTACAATTACTACTAAAACACTACTGCATATAGAGATTCTCTGTATCCACTGTATTAAGAAACATTGTTTTAAGACTGTACATTATATTTTAAAACTATGACTATAGATACGTGTCTTTCTAAGGCCAGTTTCATTGTAGTGTGTCTGGGAGACTCCAAAGTTTCATTGCATCCCTGTATTTTAACTTATTTTCTACTTTGAATCCATTCCCTTTTCAAGGTTTAGAAAACGGAGAGAGTAAAAAAACATCTTACTCTAATTTCTAATCGACTTCTGTGATGGAGTTTACAAAAGTTATCTAACGACAAAGAGAATAATTAAAAGGGTCTCAGTCACTTAGAAGTGACTCAGTGAGCTGTGACAGGAACTCATTCTCATGTACTTCTTCAATATATTGCTAAAAAAATTGTAAGAGCATGGATGTTCCCTACCCTTCTTTTGCTTCCAGATAGATCTGGAATTCACAGTTAAAAAATTTATTTCTCATGTTTGCCAAAGGGAGTTTTACTAAACTGAGTAGAAACCTCCACAGGAGTTAAAGTTGAAGCTAGCTTGTAGTTTCACAACTGATTTTTCTGAAGTGCTCTAAAATCCACAAGCTTATTTCCCATTATGTGGAAAATTGTTGTATAAAATCCTAAGAAAAGTGAGTGGAAAATGATACGTGAATAAGTGGACGGCATGATACAATTTCCACTATCGTAATGTTAGTTTTTACTTTGCACATACTGGGCATCTAATAATGGCTCTGAGATCATCATTGCCAGGGACTGATCTCAGCTTGTGTCCATTACTAGCTATCTGTACCCATTGCTAGCTATCCGTATCCATTACTGGTTATTCATTTCAAGCCAGCTGGCAAGTGACAGATGAGTCATTTGTGCATGTGATCCTCCTGTGCTCCAGGACTGATTCCAGGGTTTTTATGAGCCTCTTGCCTGACAGAGTATGAGGTGGCCCAGGTAATGTCCTCTTTCTAGTACAGGCGCTTACTGTGAGCTCTGCCATAGTTCCTGGCAATTTTCTGAAAATTCTTGCTTCAGGAATGGACAGACAATTGCAAGCAATGATGTTACTGGAGTAAACAGCTGAGGCATGTTACCATGGCTTGGATGGTAAGCAGTAACTTGTTAGCCAGAGTTGTCTGCTCATGCCTGCGTAGTATGACGTGTGGAGTGCAGATATGTACGGAATAGCTCAGGAGTAACACAGTTTGCCATTTTGTCTCCTAAGGCTTATCTTGATAGAATTATTTTTGATTCTTAAGTTTTTCTGTGTCTTTTTTTTTTATATATATGTGAGCATATTTCTTCTTTCCTAGTAACACATAAAGACAAACTGGAGAGACAAGAAAAACCTGAGAAAAGAGAAAGGCACGCAGGTAATGATTCCATGTCAGAAATTATTTTACACTTTGAGGTACCCCAGAATGAACTGTCTACTCAATTTCCATTTTTGTATCCCCTTGATTAGAAAAAAGATTATAGAACTTTATGAACAAAAATCATGAGATTATCATATAAAGATTTGCAGGAATACAGACTGTGTAGCAGTTTGTATTTCTTCTACATGTTCTTTTCTGAGGAGGGGAGATAAGATATTTTATACCCCGGATTAGTATAATCTCTCAGTAATCTCTGAGTATTTCCAGCGCTCAAAGGAAGTATGGTTGCTAACAGAATACAGTCATCCAGGACACATGACAACATGTAAACAAAGGTAATGAGGCAGGTCATGAAAAAAAAAGTTTAAAATTTTAGGTAGGACTGTTGCATAGTCATTGAATAGGGCAGGACTAATTCTTTAAGCAGTTACTTGCAATAAATAGCTATCTAGCACTGCTTTGTCTTCCACAATTCTTACTGCCTTTTGAAACACCAACACAAGGCTGGAGAGTACATAGCAATGCTCATGCATACATTTTTGTGTTCTCAGTGTAAACTCATGCTGGAGTAAAATAGGCAGCTCAGTGTTTTCACATGCCTGGTCCCTGAAGGGTACTTCAGGAGATATGAACACATACAGATACCAGTTCTGCACACCTGTGGACAAGTTACTATGTAAATATAAATCACAAAGAATAGCAAATCGGAGCCCAGATAGGAGAACTATTGCAGACTACCCGCCACTCAGTGACTATTGCCTGACTGAGGTGTATTCTGAAACTTGAGACAGAAATCCAGTCACTATAGTCTACTTTATTTCAATTTGTGAAGTGGAAATTAAAAGCAAACAAAAAGCCCCAAAGAGCATTAGTTATAATGCCATTGCAATTATATTTGTAATTAATTACAGTGTTTAAATTCATAGCTGGAAAAAAACCATTAGTTGTTATGTGGAGTTCATGAAATTCTTCATAAATGAACCAAAGTAATAAACAAGCTCAAAAATGACAATAAACTAAAACAAACCAATAAGCAATAGTATAAACAAAGCAATCAAAAGGAAACAGTAAACGACATAAATAAGCATAACTCATCTTGATTAACTTCTTCCATGGGATTACAGTTGTGCCAGAAAGGGCATTCCTCCCCTGCCTGACAGCAGAGAATTCAAGGATGTTAGTTTTTGAAAGTTCAAATCACTTGTTTTGGCATCAAGAGCAGACAGCAGCAGCTGAACCAATCTTCCTGGTTCTTTGCATGTAGAGCCATGGTGCCTACTGGTGTTTCTTGTTCTTTTTTCTCAGTTTTTCTCACTCAAAATGTGATGCAACCTCAAGCACAAATACAGGCTGGGAGGGGAATGGATTGAGAGCAGCCCTTAAGAGAAGGACTCGGGGGTACTGGTTGATAAGAAGCCAAACATGAGCCAGCAATGTGCGCTCGCAGCCCAGAAAGCCAACCATGCCCTGGGCTGCATCAAAAGAAGCATGATCAGCAGCTCAATGGAGGTGATTCTGCCCCTCTACTCCGCTCTCCCGAGACCCCACCTGGAGTACTGCATCCAGCTGTGGGGCCCCCAACATAAAAAAGACCCGGACCTGTTGGAGTGAGTCCGGAGGAGAGCCACAAAGATGGCCAGAGGGCTAAAGCACCTCCTGTACAAGGACAGGCTGAGAGAGTTGGGGTTGTTCAGCCTGGAGAAGAGAAGGCTCCGAGGAGACTTAATAGCAGCCTTCCAGTACCTGAAGGGGGCCTACAGGAGAGATGGGGAGGCACTCTTTATCAGGGAGTGTAGTGACAGGACAAGGAGTAATGGTTTTAAGCTGAAAGAGGTTAGATTTAGATTAGATATTGGGAATAAATTTATTCCTGTGGGGGTGGCGAGGCAATGGAGCAGGTTGCCCAGTGAAGTTGTGGATGCCCCATCTCTGGAGGTGTTCAAGGCCAGGTTGGATGAGACTTTGAGTAACCTGGTCTATTGGGAGGTGTCTCTGCCCATGGCAGGGGGGTTGGAACTAGGTGATCTCTAAGGTCCCGTCCATTCCTAACCATTCTATGTTTCTATGATTTCTCTTTTTTAATAACCATTAATGTTGTTGCTATTTATTTCTAGCTATTCACAAAGAAAAACCTGAAAAGCCAGAAAAACATGAAAAGAAAGCACCTTCTAAAGGTAATGCAGATTATTATTACATGTTCTACAATTTTACATTTTTAGTGCTTCTATAGGTTGTGAGAGTGTGGAGAGGAACATTTAAAGTATAAACTTCTTCCAGTCCACAAGAAGATACACTAGTCTTCTGGTGTATGCAAGAGTGTTTACTAACTCTCCGTCTGGGTCTTCCATCATATCCAAAAATAGATTTTCATTTTCTTGTCTTTATTTTTTTGCAATAACATTTTCATTTTAGTACATGATTTGTACTGTTCTCCATGGCAGAAGTGGCTTTGGTTAAGATTCACATTTCCACTAATTTTCATATATATTGTGAAGCAATATCGTGTATGAGGTAATTTTCAGTATTCTTTTGACTGATAATTCCATCTTTAGTCATGATTTAGACAGGGGGATTTAAAAATCCAATCATCCTGCCCTTTTATGCCATTTTTTAAAGACTAACATTTATTATTGCTTAGCATTTGAATGTTTTTGCTCTGAAGTTTTCTTATTTTTTTTCCCCACTTGTATTACTTTTTGGAAGCCAGATATTACTATAATTAAGTTAGGTTTCAGTTTTTGTGCCTTCTTACTTTTAGTCAGTTAACTCTTGAAAAAAATACTCTGCACTATATCTTAATATCAGTCTTATGATATCAGTCTTATGGCATTCACATTAATCTCATGATGATATGCTACATTAATTAATTAGGTTTAATTTCAATCTGTTCAGACAATATAGATTGAAATGTACAAAACAGTCTTTATTGGTCTTTACATTAAAGAGAAATGTGAAAACAGAAAGTGGGAGTGAAGAAAGAGAAAATGTGGAATGAAGACTTAAAGCCTTAAAAGGACTTTGCTAGGTAGCTGTTGTCCAGTCACTCTTCAAAAGCAATATTTAGGCATATTTTCTACTTTCTGTGTATAAATTGAAAGTGTAGGATTTTTTCATAAAATTAAATCACACTGAAGTAACCCAGAGAAAATAAATGCACACGGTGCCTGTGTAGATTTGAAAAACAAATAACTTCCAAGATATTCCTGATGAGCAGCCAACGTATTTACCCATTTATCTTCTGCTAGCTAACCAAATAATCACTTAGAGCTCTAATGTGTTTAATGGCAGCCATGACTCCAGTCACTGGCTGGAAAATTTTATGAATTTGGTCACTTTCTAGCTAGGGAGATATGCTCCTGCAGTATGACATATAGACATGCTGCCCTCTCTTGAACAGTTTCCATGCCATGCAAGTCCCCTTGGGTGGACTCAGTGCACTAGGATGCTCATTGCCTTCAGCGTTTCCTAAGGCACGTTTATGCTGGCAGCATGATGTGCTTCATTGTCAGGTTCTCTCTCCTCCCTTTTGTTGGGGGTCTGCTCTAAACTGGATCAGCTACCAGCAGTGCTGAGGGGCTGTTTCACCCACTTGCAATCCCTAGAAAGTGAGGATGCTCAGGTCCAGGCCAGCTTCAGGGAACAGAACTGAAAATCAGGTGGCTGCTTCCCTCACAGTCGGGAGATCTCTACACTCAATGAAAAGACTTAGGATGCTTCTTCAGCCCCTGTTAAAGGCTCCATAAAACTTCAGTGATATAAAAGCTATTTGAATGTGTCATCTAAGAAACAGCTATCATCTCGAAAAAATAAAAACAATTGTAAACATCAGTCATGGCTCATAGGCAGCAATTCCAAGCTGGAAATCAGTTAGAGAGAATGTTGTTGTTATGTAGTTATCACTTAAAAGAAAGAAGTGTAATCCAAAGCTGTTTTGTTCCGGCAATATGTCTGGATGGCAACCAAGAGAGGAAAGATAGAAGTCTCCACATAATATTTTGACAGCCTTTCTGGGACATAGTAGTGTGTGTGTTTGCATAGTGTATCCTGTGCAGACATGAACTCACTCAAGCTGGGCTCTGAAGTGAGCTCCAGGCTTGTGACTGTATTTGTATGACAGTGAGCTCAAGCTAAGAAAAATTCTTTTCTGTAAGGTGAATGTAGACACATGGCTTCCTGTTAGCTGGAACACAAGAAGATCAAGACTGTATCTGCTAGTAACTTGAGCAGGGCAAGTTTGTGTCATCTGGAATTTTCAGTATAAACATTCCCTACAAAGCTTCAGATCTGTACGAGTGCCTTGTCTTTTGATTAGGTGGTATTTTTCAACAGATATTTTGAAGCTTTTTACCCCAGTGTGTGAACCTGACAAAAAGAAGCTAGATTTTCGTAAACCTTTGTACCTTCAGCCACTGATATTTACAATTCAGTAATCCTGCTCAGAAACCTTCTCAGTCTGCTGCAGGGCACATCATGACTTGGTCTGTCTCAGACTATTCTTTCAGCTCAGGGAACTGATACAGAGGGAAACTCAAGAAATCAAGAGTTCTTAGCAGACACCTAGAATTGGTGAATAAAAGCAATCCTTACAAATAGCCATATTTTAAATCAACGACACTTACAGAGTTCAGCTCTGATCTCTGAAGTCTAAAATTACTCAGATTTAGTCTGGAAGTATCTTGTATATTTGTTTGTTTCATGACCAACATTTGTCTCCCTAGTTTATACCATAAAAGCTAACATATTCTCGTTACAAACATTGACTATTATTTGCCACAGGCTACTATCAGCCAAATACTTGGTACAAGGATGAAGACAAAACATGCTTGCGTCTCATATTTCTGTCTGTGTGTCTGGTTTAGAGGGGTTATAGCTTTCATCAGACCTGAGCAAGGTGTTAATGATTATTAATAGCACAAGATAAAATAGATGGTATTAAGTCTTATTCTAGGGGGAAGAGAATGACACTGAAACCTTTTTCTCTATTACCTGCAGAGGAGAAGAAAGTAAAGAGCACTAAAGTGGAAGCAAAAGTTAAAAAGGAAGTGAAGGATGGAAAAGGAGAAGCAAAGACTACTGAGAAGGTCAAGCAGGCAGAGACTAAAACAACAGGAGTTGGGTTAATAAAGGCCAAACCGAAAGTTAAAGAGGAGAAAGCTCTTCAGACTGTAACTAAATCGGAAAAGAAAGGTAAACAAAACCAGGAGGAAACAGATGAAGATCTTAATAAGGTAGTGGGGAAGAAACAGACAGAATGGAGCTAAAGCTGGCAAAGANAAGTAGCAGCAGATGAAAGGGAATGTAAGAACTGCTATTACATCAGGTTATATGAGGCATTATCAAGTTGTCAGGCATGATATGATTTAATGATATATCTGCCTGAGGTAACTTGATATGAACAGCTTCCAAATTTCTCCTAAAAAGAAAAGAAATGCCATTACTCTGGTCAAAGGAAGAAATTAAGTGATAAAACAAAGAATCAACATGCACCAACATGAAATGGAGACGTTAACTATATATTCCTCTTTGTCAGAGCCAGCCTGAGTTCTTCCACCCCCAAGTTGCACTGACTGGTTCCCTGCTTTCCCTGTGGCTCTTCCATGGCATTAGGTACAATTTTGTATGAATGAAGGCAGGAGGACCTGCCTCTCTGTATGAATTGCCACACTGCAGGCACAGGATTACCCTGACATTAATAAAGGCAGCTCAGCATTGCATGGTGCACCTATCAGATCCTTTCAGCTGATAATGACAGATAAGTCGTTATGCCTGAGCATCAAAGCAGTCATCCTTGCCTGGATATCTGAATCCACACGGGCAGATTGTCTCAGAATTTCACAGCTATCAGCTCTAGACCCCTTAGGAGTTGCCTACATTATATGTTTCTAGAACTCTGAGAGGTTTTGAGGCATAACATCCTTTCTGACATGCATAGTGTGCTGAAACAGTATATTTTAGCATTTGTCTTCTAGTTAATTTTAGTTTTTACTTGAAATACTGGAGCCTTTGCAGCATAAAGTCAAAGCAGCATCTTTCATGCTGGTTGCTGTGACTAAGGGGAAAGTTCAGCAAATTATTGAGCTCATCTTGGGTGGTGCAAATCTCTTTCAGTTTTTGTTTGCTCCGATAGAGTTTCAGTGCACAGTGAGATCCACTCCATACTGTTCAGGATGAGGCTTGAAAAAAGCAATGGTGTGCAGATGAGGCACTTTACTCCCTGACAGCAAAATATTTTAAGAAGGGGTCGGAAGATCACAGAGAGTAATGGTAATAGAGAGGAGTGGNTGTAACTAAATCGGAAAAGAAAGGTAAACAAAACCAGGAGGAAACAGATGAAGATCTTAATAAGGTAGTGGGGAAGAAACAGACAGAATGGAGCTAAAGCTGGCAAAGACCAGAGTCCACCCATGAAAAGGAAAAGTGCAGTACAAATAAATTCCAGATGAATCTCAGACCCCTAGAAGGAAGCTATCAAGAATAAAATAAGTTTAATCTAAATAACCAGAATGTTCTGTTTGTCATGGCTAAAAATTCATTTTAGTTTAAATTCCTCTTTACCAGGGACCAATTTCTCTTAAAATAGGTCTGAGTCATTTGCTCAGTAGAATATTATGTAGTATTTATTTACTATTATTTATTTACTAGCAATTATGTATTGCTAGTAAAGTGTTTTTGGAAAATACAGACTGTCCAGTGACGTGTTGGGAATAGAGTTTTGTTTCTACATCTACATATTTCCTCAGTAACAATAAGGAAAGTAGCAGCAGATGAAAGGGAATGTAAGAACTGCTATTACATCAGGTTATATGAGACATTATCAAGTTGTCAGGCATTATATGATTTAATGATATATCTGCCTGAGGTAACTTGATATGAACAGCTTCCAAATTTCTCCTAAAAAGAAAAGAAATGCCATTACTCTGGTCAAAGGAAGAAATTAAGTGATAAAACAAAGAATCAACATGCACCAACATGAAATGGAGATGTTAACTATATATTCTTCTTTGTCAGAGCCAGCCTGAGTTCTTCCACCCCCAAGTTGCACTGACTGGTTCCCTGCTTTCCCTGTGGCTCTTCCATGGCATTAGGTACAATTTTGTATGAATGAAGGCAGGAGGACCTGCCTCTCTGTATGAATTGCCACACTGCAGGCACAGGATTACCCTGACATTAATAAAGGCAGCTCAGCATTGCATGGTGCACCTATCAGATCCTTTCAGCTGATAATGACAGATAAGTCGTTATGCCTGAGCATCAAAGCAGTCATCCTTGCCTGGATATCTGAATCCACACGGGCAGATTGTCTCAGAATTTCACAGCTATCAGCTCTAGACCCCTTAGGAGTTGCCTACATTATATGTTTCTAGAACTCTGAGAGGTTTTGAGGCATAACATCCTTTCTGACATGCATAGTGTGCTGAAACAGTATATTTTAGCATTTGTCTTCTAGTTAATTNGTAATAGAGAGGAGTGGTGGGGTTTTTGTTTGGGGTTTTTTGTGGGTCCCTCTCTTCCCCCCCTTAACTCATAAATATTAGCAAAATGATCAATCTTAACATCAAGCATTAACAGATCACTTTTGTAGGTTTGCTTTAGAGTGTGATCCCAGTGACTGCACTGAACCGTGGACAGGTGAAAGTGGGAATGAGCAGCTGGAGTGGAGGAAGGAAGGAGCCTCTTCAGTCACCCTCATCACTGGAGACAGAGCTGCGCACCTTCCTTGAAAGCTGCCTTTTCAACTTTCATCCTTCCTTTTTCCACCTTAAGCTGCTGCTGCCCAGTTGGATACTCTCAGAAAGTTCAGTTCTATTTTTCAGTCCCACTGTGACCCAAAGGAAGCATAATTTTGAAGCCAATATGATTTTGCCAAGATTTCCTGATACTGCAATACTTACTTTTCCTTGCTCAAGGGAGTAGTTCTCACAGCTTTTCTGCAACAGTGTAAAAAACAGAGCAGTAATCACAGAAAGGTTATCACGATGTACCTGCTGTTACATAATTCCTTACTCAAATTTAAATTTTAAAAGATAGGTCATCTCCTAGGTTAAATCAGATGAGATCCAGTGACAGAAATAGCTATGACTCTTTTCATCAATAAGAATCTAGTCTCAAGCTTTGACATGATTTATTAGTAGTCAGATGAATATCTGTGCCACTATTACAAAGTTATAAGCTAAAAACGGTAGTGTGAAGTTTTCTTTTTAATGGGAGAGTTTAAATTAAACTGAATTTTTAGCCATGAAGAGACATTTGGAAAATCATATTCATTTAAAATTCTTTAGATTTCAGTCTTTGCTGATTGCTAGAATTCTCGTGAACTTCAATGGGATATTACTGTGCAATGCACCTTATTATGTCATATACAGTAGAAATGCTATTTTTGATATTCAGAGTTTAACATTCTGCCTTCCATTTTTTTTATAAGTCCCAGTTTTCAGGGGATGAGTTACTAAAGAAATCCCATGAGATTAATACAAAATATTTATTCTCAGGTACAACCAGGACTAAAGCTTTTTTTTAAACTTTATTATCTACATTTCCACAAAAAAAACCCCTCAAACAAACAAGCAAACAAAAAACCCAGAATCCAACCCAACCAACCAAAACCCCTAAAAGCCTCTT